>PVIC010013771.1:0-37576 GCA_004025085.1 Thryonomys swinderianus | reverse complement strand
GACCACTCTGTGGCTCAAGCACATTTGGGCTTCCCACTTCTGCAGAGGGAGGCCTGGACTTCATATTTCTTACTGCCCTTTGTGAACAGCACCCACAGTCACTGCTCCTCTGCTCAGGTGGTTCTTATGATGGTAAGATGGATCTTCACAATGGATCTTCATGCCTCACACAAGAGAAAGAAAGCAACAACTGAGAAGACATTATCTTTGCTTGTACTTTCTAAATGGTTGTGCAAGTCCCTAAGCCAGAGTGCCTTTGCCAGTTATGTGGGATGTTTATGAAACACCTAGCAGCTCAAAGGCATTTAGATTCTCACAAGGAAGAGCTTTGTTACCCAAGCACTTGTCTCTCTCCAAGTCCTTCTCTGCTTCCAGAATTAAAGATCTGTTCAGGGCACACATACAAAAACATCACGTCAAGACAGTAATTTGGAAAGGCTCCCATGGAACAGCTTCTGCTGTGTAATTGAAGAGATGCTTTTCACTCATCCTCAAGGGTCTGGATGCTATGTGCAAGTCACTGCCAGCTCCTGGTGATGTTTCAAAGCAAAAACTAGGATGAATTTGCCACTGCAGAGATGAAATAGGATTATGTTTCCCTCTCACACCTGCCCTTTCTTTCTCTCCTATTTTTGCGGAGGTACCTCTGACTACCTTGATCAGTCAGTCAATTGGCATGTGATGCTTGAAGACCTACTATGCCCCCAGAACTGCTGAGAATAGAAGCACAGTGGCCGGCTGTGACACACATCAGCAGGCTGGCTGGCCACTTGTCACGCTCCAGTTTCCTCAGGTGGACATGCATGAGCTTTTGAAGTCCCTTTGTGGCTGCAAGGATGTCACAAGAGGACAGGGTACTGTGTGCGAGCCTTAAATCAAGACACAGACGGAGAAGGTTCCTTTAGCTGAGGCCAGACCGAAATCGACAGCAAAGCAAAACCTCACAGGTAAGGTGCTGCCGACTAAAAATTGGCCAGCTATGGGAGGCAGCAGGAAACAAGTTGCGATGATGCGTTATACTATTACACTGGAAAACTAATGTCAATTTTTTGTGGTGGCAGAAACACTGAAAAACATAGAGAGAGGGAACATTAGTTATAATCCTTCAGAAGTTTCTACCAATGTTTCTTTCTTTTTTTTTTTTTTTTCTTTTGTCAAGGAGGTCTTGGGTCAAGAAGGAGAGCTGATGTTTAGTCAGGACAGTAAAGGGAACAGGTTTCTTAAAATAATCTCATTGAGATGTAAGGTCCTGTCTTGTGTGTGACAGAAAAATAAGGAAAATGTCATCCTTACAGACTCAGTTGTTCAATTTTGGTAGGATTTAAACATCGTCTAGTCTCCTCTTCCTCTTTTAACTGACAAATGGGAAATGGGCAAAAGAGGCTTCAGTTTTTCCTGAAACTGTAACCTAAGACAAAACTTCCAACTACTTCTAGTATCTAGAATCTACAAAGAATTAAAAAAACACAATGCCACCTATAATTAAAGGCCCAATCAAGAAATGGGCTAGAGAAATGAATGGACACTTCACAGAGGAAGAAACACAAAAGGAGAACAAATATATGAAAAAGCATTCAACATTTGTGGCCAATTGCAGAAATGTTACAACTATTTCTCAACTAATGTTTCTTAATATATAAAGAATTTTTATATATTTTGGAGAAGACCTTGGAAACACTGATCTGTTCTTGCAATATACAATGAAATCTTTGGCTTTAAAAATACATCTGTGTTTGTTTATGAATGTTTTAATTTCAGTTTGGTTGTCACCAGAAACTGCAACCTAGTGGAGAGTGAGAGAAAATGTTCAGCTGGGGAATTTCACGCCACCCCACTCCCTGCTGACAGCGTAGAGAGAGGCTGGAGGAAACTCCATGTGTGGAAAGTGGTCTTTTTCAAAAGAAAGGTCTCCTTCTAAAGCTACTTGTAAATGCCTTTCTTGCAGTTATGATAATTGGAGGCCCTAGTGTTTTTGTGATGGCCTGCACTTCTGGGATTCTGATACCAAACAGCGCCCTACATCTTAGACCTCCAGGATTACGGGTCAAAAATAAAGCTTTTAAACTCATCCAACCCATGCATATATTACTGGCATAGGTGTAGTTGTGTATTCCAAACTTAAGGAGGTATTATGTTCTATATTATTTTTTCTTACATTTAAGCGTAAGGTCCCCGAAGTTGGGAACAGGTGCTGAATTGTGGGAGATCAGAATTAGAGGAGACACGGTACACTATTTATTTAGTCCAAGACCCAGCTCTGACCTGGATTTCTGCTACAACCCTGCCTGTGTCCGCAATGAGGAAACTGGTGCCTCTGGTAGTGGAGAACTCAAGCCTCTGTGACTGCATAGCTCTAACCATCACACAGAGAAGTCCCTGTGTAAATATTTGCTAGAGCCTTCTTTACCAGGCAGTAGGAACACACCAGTGAGAGAGAGACACAGACTCTCAGCTCTGGGGATCTTAGAATTGAATGCTGAATTCAGTAACTCCAGTGATGTGTGTTCTTCCTTATTGAACTCTTAGGCTGGGAAATGTAAGTACACACCCCATGTCTACTCCAACTTCCATAGCACAACTGCATGTGGAAGGTGAAGACAATGACCATATTGGCTTTTGAAAAGCGAAACTACTCATCTTTTTTCCTCTCTCTTTCTGCCTTTGAATGTAGATTAGGTAAACTATCATCAGTTAGCTCAAGACAGACTGTGTCCTCAAAGTCTATATTACCTGAATATTATACAGTCGAGCAAGCCTACGTTTTGTTTTCCTTTTTTGCCTTCTGGAAATAAAGGCAAAGTAGAAGGTGTTATTTCTTGCATAAAACAATTATACTTTTCCTACTTTAATTAGAAAAATTGGCTCCATCTTCCATACCTCCCATCAACCATTGAGACATTTATTATACATAGTTTTCATATCCTCAAACTTTCCAATAAGAAACAAAAAACCTACCAAAGAAACCTAAACAAATTAAATGGGACCTTTATTTCCACATACAAAATGGATTTCAAGTTTGCCTTAAGCAGGTCTTATGTTTCATTATTATTAAAAATGTCAGGAATATTTTGCCTGCTGGGAGTGCAGATTTTCTTCTTATTTTTCAATCTTACTCAAAACCTCTTACTGCATATTTCATGAGCTAGAGCAACTTTCAGTTGTTATTTTTAAAATTACAAACTCCAAAGTCAATGGTGGTGTTCTGCTAAATGGTCTTTTCATTTGTAGTATTGTTGAGCATGTAAGAAAGAAATTTAATCAGAGAAACATTTGTGCAATACTGGTATATCTTTAGAACTAGAGATAAAAGTTTATGAAGGGGGGTGAGTCGAGTTTCTCTCTACATACTAATTTTACGAGCCCTGCTCTACCCTGGGCAGTACAGACTATAGGTTGCTTTATCAGTCTTTTATTCCTCTCTCCTTGTCAATTGTGGGACCAATACACTTAGAGTAACTAGAGAAAGTTGAGTTAGTGCCTCCCAGTCTTCTGTTTTCCCCTTTCTCTGCCTTCCTAGGTCTTGGTGGTGTGAATTCATCCTCCTGCATTTGCAAAGAATCTCTGGTATTCACACGAAAGTGGAGCAAAACAATTACAAAAAGTAGTTGAATTAAGGGTTACTGGGACTTTAGGTATGCATTTTTTTTTTTTTTTGAGACAGGGTCTCGCTTTATAGTTCAGGCTGGCCCTGAGCTCACTACGTAGCCCGGGCAAACCTCCAACTCAGCAATCCTCCTGTCTCTGCGTCCCGAGTGCTGGGATGACAGGCGTGAGCCACCACGCCCCCAGCACTGTGGTATGTGGTATTGATGGCTGGTGGGTGTGAGCCACCACGCCCAGCATTGTATGTGGTTACCGGGATTGAACTCAGGACCTTGTGCTTGTGAGGCAGGCGCCGGAACCACTGAGCTAAATCTCTGGCCCAAGGTATGCATTTTTTAGAGTTGGCTCTGAGGAACTCTTTTCCAGAAAACTGAAGAGAGTAAATTATAAAAATTAAGTTGGATAAAGTCTGGGAAGTGCTTAGAGCACAGGGTCTACTTACTACCTGAGAAATTGCTCAGTGCATATTTATTATTAGATAACAATAGCAGAAAAAAGCACTTTGTATGGCCTAGATCTAGGATCTAAGACCAATGGGGATGCCCAGGAACCAAAATGGAGGCTAGAGGTGAGCTGGTGACACTGTGCACAGTGAAAACAATATGAGTGAGGTTATGAGGAGTTGGCCAACTTCCTGTTTGCTGTATCTCAGGATTCCCTTGCATGAAAGCTAACTGTAGAGTAGGTGACAGCAACAGGCCTCTCCCTTCTCTGAAGCCTCTTGATTGTTGGCCTTCCCCAAACAGATTATCTTAAGAGATGGGTGCAGCTCTGTGGGACCCAGACTGGTGGACCTGCAGTAACAGAAGTGAGAGCTGTAACTCGGTTCCAGGAGTAACCACCTCTTTTTTCCTTTCTTCTGCATAGCACACCCTAGTTCCAGGCCCCTTCTGAGCACAGCTATTCTAGACAGATGAGGTAGGTAGGGATATTAGAGGCAGTCAGATAGGTGAGGTCCCGAGAGGGTCAGGGCAGAGGTCAAACACGTTACAGCTGCACTGGAGGGACCTTGACTAAAAAACAGGCCTCGAGACAAGATTTTCAGACTCACAGGGTGGAAAGTAACTCAAACTGTCTACTCCCAAAATGGAAAAGCAAAGTAAATATGTTGGAAGCGAGTGCGTCTTTCTGTTTTATTAACGTAAACAACATGTTAGGGCTCTAGGAAGTACACACATCCATGCAAACTGGTGCATTTCCCCTACACTTTGAAGAGCCAAGGTTCCTGTCATATTGCTGAGGATGCTCACTGCATTCAGCATCTCCTTCCTGCACGGTCTCTCTTCCTGCCACTCTTTCTGCAGATGTCTTTCTTTCCAAGGGAAAGGAAGTAATGTCCCTTCGAGTTGAGGGTTAGCAGTAGAGGATGTGCAGAGGACCTCGGAGATCCTGGTAAGCAGAGCCTGCAGACCAGCCCCTCACTGGGAGGCTTTCCCTTGGCAACAGGGAAGGGCTCGCCTGCTCTGAGCAAAGCACTTCACCTGCTTTGCCCTATTCTCATCCGGGAAGTGTTGTGTAGGTGTAATACGGACAATCAAATTCTGCTTTATGTGAGGATACAAGGGACCTTGGACAATGAAGCAGAGCTAAGGCTATCTTCAGCGTCATCTGTAGGCCTCTGAATCCCTCCCTTGCAGGGTCCATCACCCAAAGGACCCCTATTGCTTTGCATGCAAGTACTACACTGTCTGTGTGAGATGGAAATCGTAGGAAGAAATGAGGTAGTTCTTGCTTGTCCTGAAACTTTTCCACTGGACTAAACGAAAATATGAACAAGAATATTTCTATTTCTGTATTTTGCCACATTAGAGGTGAAGTTTAAATTTACCACCAGAGAGAAGAAAAACTTCCAGAATGAAGAAAAATATTGCACCTTACTTCTTTTCCTTGCATGCTAGCCTCACGGCATACATACAACTTAAGCCTTAGGTTATGACACAGCTGCCACACATTCATTGCTCTTACGATCTCTCAAAATTTACACTTTTTAATATAGTGAGAAGGTAGCATGCTCCCTTGGTAGAGCCCAGGGTAGCACGCTGAGCCAATGAGATGTTTCTTCACTGCACTAAATGCCCAGAGTTCACTTTCATGGCCATATTCTTACACTGTGCTCATTGTTTAAATATCCAGCTTCCAAGGGCACATTTCCAAGGTCCCATTGAAACTGTGCTTGTTACACAGAGGAGCCCCTTGTTTAGTAAAAACCTAGAATCCAGACTCCTGCAGCTCAGTCCAGATTCCCAGGAGTTTTGCTTCTTTTCCTGCAGAGACTGTCTGAAAGTTGTGCATGAGCTGAGAAGGTGAGTTAGAATTTGAAACTCTTTGTTTTAGTAAAACTGACCATCTCGGTCACAGTTTTACCTAAATCAATTTTAGGACATTTTTACAACCCCGTTAAGAGTGCCAATGTACATTTGTCACTGCCTTTCTTTGTGTAAACAGTAATCTACCTTCAGTCACCCTGGCTTTGACTTTTCTGGACACTTCACTAGATGCAGGGCTATGATGTATGCTGCAGTGTGTTTGGCTTTTCTTTTTCTTTCCCCTTTTCTGTTTTTAACTCAGAGTATAATGTTCTGAGGTTCATTCTTGTGATAACAGGTATTTGTAATTCCCTTGTACTTATTGTTGAATAGTACTCTACCTATATGTGAATATACTCTACCTATATGTGAATATACTCTACCTATATGTGAATATACTCTATTTGTCTACACATTCACCTACTCCCCCAGTTGATGAACACTTTCATGCTGAAAACACCACATAAAGTTTTACCTGGGTATAGATCCATCAAACTATTATTGCAATCAAGATACCATATATCACCTTCACCCCTAAACACTTTCTCCTCCTCTCTTGAACTCCCTCTGTTTATTCTCCCTACTGCCTTGCATTCTCAGACAACCCCTGACTGGTTTTATCACCATAGATTACTTTTTAGCCTTCAGATTTTATACCAATTGAATTATAGAGCACAGAGTCTTTTTTGCCTGTCTTAATTTACACAGCATGTGGTCTGCACTAGCCACCATCACTGACATTGATGTGGTCAATGATCTGCCAGCAAATTATGCAGAAATAAAGATGGATTATCTGTAATAGGTAGATGTGCTTTCTTTATTATGAGAGGCAACCATAGCTACATGCATTTACTTTAAATCCATTTTGTAATTCACTTTGGCAATTTTGCTCTGATCACATTTTGTGTTTATCTGTAACATTCCCTCCAGCTTCATCTTTCAACTAATTGAGAATTAGCTGACTTAGGATCTTGAGAAACATCTCCATGGGTGGCTGCCTCGTGTCTCCGGGAGGGTCTCTGGCCTTTCTCAGCCCGCCACTGATCCTCCAAGGTGCAGCTGAGTCCCCACTTCCAGGAAGCTGGCTCTGGTGCTCTTGATGTTCCAGCAGCTGGACCCTCCCCCTGACCTCCCCATGCCACGCAGAGAGCCTGGCACACCTGTTAGGCTGTCAGGCCCACAGGACCATTTTTTGATAGTCACCTTTTAAGAATCTGTCACTTATCAACTTTCTTTTTATCAGCCATTCATTCATTAGCCATTTGGGGATTGGGCAGGCCCCTAAATCTACAGAGACAAAGACAACACACTTGCTGTGTACACAGACACAGTCCATGCAGACACAGAGTTGTCCAAACAGTACTCTGAAATTTAATAAATGTCATGATGATGGTAAATAAGGAGGCCTTTGGAAACACAGAGAGAAGATGATAAAGAAAATGGAATTTCAGATGAGTTATACTCAAGACTTGCACTTAGTTTTAATCTGCATGTGAACCAGACCCTGAGCCAAGTGTGGTGGACTTATTCATCTCATTCCATCCTTACAGCTCTGTTTGTTTTACAGCTGGGGGATAAAGGCATAGAAAATTAATTTAATTCACTTGGGGGTGAGGGCTGTTCGCCAAGTGCAGAGAAGGAGCCCCAGGCAGAGGGAGCAGCATCTTCAGGGCTCCGCGAGATGGAGGTGACCAAAGCCACCTGCACGGAGGTCACTGAGATGGGATTCGAAGCCGGGCAGTCCTCCTGTAAGTCTCTAGCCCTCTGTCTCCAGAAGACTCCTCCTTTTATCTGATTTACCAAAATGGCTGTTTGGCAGAGTCCAGGAAGGTGATACAAAGGTCAAAAACAAATTCAAGAGGCTAATGAATAGGTGATGTAAGACACAGTGAAGGCCTGAGCCCTGGCTGTGGGGATGAAAAGAGATGGCGCTCAGCGTGGGCAAGCATGAAGTTTTAAATGGCTGCCTATCCGTCTGATTGGTACAAACTGGTAGACGACAGTGCGGCCCCCCTGGTCCCCTGAGACTGATTTCTGTGTCTTCAACCTTGGGGAACAGAGATGGAAAAACAGGGAGTTTCGGTTTTCCCACTTGACCCCCTCACCATGGCTTCACGTATCTGCTCTGTAGGCAAAATGCATTCCTCCTTCCCTGGGCTGATTACAGAATTATAGTTTTCTTCTAGAAAGCTTTATAGTTTATAAAAGTGGGCATTATTTATGTTGAGGATCTCCTCATCACTCCTGGGAGAAAGTGCTTGGCCTTTCTCCAAGCTTGAGGGGAAAACAATTTTAGACAATTTTGGGTGATTTTCTAGTCATCTGTGGTGAGTCACAGTTCCTCTGCTCTGTGCCTCTGGACGGCTGCGCTGGCTTTGCGGAGGCTTCCTCTGTTTGCAGGGGCCTCGTGGCCCTGTCAGACCAGCCCAGGCAGAACTTCCTCTGCGGCTGCATTCTGGTCGCAGGATGACTTCCTCTCTGTCTCCAATATAATGTGTAAATACCAATTTGCAGCATCTCTTAGAACACTATTTGGTATCCAACTCTCAAGGAATCAAAAAATTGATTGATTCAGTCACCAACTTAGCTTTTCATGCTCTGACGGTTTGAGATACACAAGTTCTTGTGCTTCTTAGCACTTAGTACTATGTCACTCTTCCAAATAGCCCCTCACCCACCATACCCCCCCCCCCCCACCAAGCGGAGGTGATTGTAAAGGTCAGAAGGGACAGCTTTCCTTTGTGAGTACACAGGATGCTCTGGGCAGTGACAAAATTACAGAGAAAAGATGCTGTCTGTGACACAAGAGGAGGGAAGTGTTGTACTAAAGTAGGGTGTTTGCTCAGACTGAGGATTTGTGGTCCTTCGTAGGACACTGAGGCAGCCTGTGTTTACATAGTGTGAAGGGTGCTTAGTGGGGGCAGACAGTCAGCCCTGCTCCTTTCTAGTCCATCAGATTATGCATTAGGTCGAAGCAGGTGTCCTAATTTGCTAACAGCCATCGTATAGCCTAACAAGGGCTCTGGTCCCTGGGATACAACTCTCAATTCAGCTTCGAGTTTGCTAAAGTGTGAGTATGACCCCTTGGACTGTAGGTGAAAGTAAAAGCCTTGGACTATTTTAAGCATATGGGGATACATTGAAAGAAAATACTAGGGGGCCAGAGATTTAGCTCAGTGGTTCTGGTGCCTGCCTCACAAGCACAAGGTACTGAGTTCGATCCCGGTAACCACATACAATGCTGGGCATGGTGACTCATGCCCACCAGCCATCAATACCACATACCACAGTGCCGGGCATGGTGGCTCATACCTGTAATCCCAGCACTTGGGAGGCAGAGACAGGAAGATTGCTGAGTTGGAGGCTTGCCTGGGCTACATAGTGAGCTCAGGGCCAGTCTGAACTACAAAGCAAGACCCTGTCTCAAAAAAATAAAAAAAATACTAGGTATCTTGGCAGAGATTTGAGTTATATAAGTGGACACATTTATCAAAATTCATTGACTGTTACCCTTAAAATTTGCATATCTGCCTATATGAGAATTGTAATTGAAATCTCTTTAGCTCCAGGAATGCCAACATGTGTAGGAGTGCTCTGTAATGCCATTTGCTGCTTAAGTAAAAAATGAGTAAGAATAAAGATGGCTTTTTGGGGAAGGGATGAGTATATAGACCTGTGATAAAACTAATGTTAATTGTAGGATGCAAGGGATGGTTGTGAGGATTCACAGTACAGTTCTTTCAGTAGTTAGGTATACTTGAATATTTTCATCAGAAAATATTGGACCAAGAACTGAAGAACAGGAGAACCAGTAGATCACGAGGATGTGCTCCTATTTTCATGTTTATTTCTCTCTGTGCTTGTCAGGGTCCTTTCTCTATACTCCAGAGTAGCTTTCTCCAAACATGTGACCAATCATACAGTTGTCAAGATCTCACTGTCTTCCTGCTTCTTGGTCCAAAAAATCCAGGAGAAAATACTCATTGGTCAAGTACCCCTCTATAGTCCAATCAAATGTGGCCAGGAAGAGAAAACTGCTTAAATTGTGTCAATTGGGAAATATAAGATAAATAATCAAGTTGAATAGGTATGTAGAAAAAATGGCTTTGAGAATAGAAAAACCTTTCCTTAGGAAGGTAGCCAAGCCAAATGTGGTGTCACATACCTGCAATCCTAGCACTCTGGAGGCTGAGGCAGGAGGATTGCTGTGAGTTTTAAGCCTGCCTAAATTACATAGTGAGTTCAAGGCTAATCACAACTATATAGCAAGGTTCAAACTAAATAAAGGTAGCCTAATATTAACCAAAAAACAAGTGTGTGTTATAACTACATAAAAATGAGAGACCCCCATATAATTCTTATAGTTGAATTTATTTCTAAACAAAGCAAAATTAAAAGAGTACAGACTATGAATACTCAAAGTTATCAACAAACAACACAATTCCTTCCTGCAGTTAACTCCTATCAGTCCCAATCTGCACAGTGTTCTGTGCTTCATTCTATTTAAACCCTTCCTAAGCCCATGGGGCTCATTTCGCCATCCTTAAGGATCGTACTCCCACCAACCCTCTGTCTTCTCCCACTGCATTTCTTGGACATACAGTATCATTCTGTAATTAGTAATGTTATGTATAGAGCTTATTTTCCCTTTGAGATTGCCAGCACCAAAAATATCTTTATAATAATTTCTATTGTTAGCACCAATAATTGGCAATTTGCTTTATTCTACACCTTGCAACTTCTAGTCCATTCCTACACTCTCAGTAATTACATTTTTTGGAAGAGATGTTGGAAAGATGAGGTCTCATATTACCTATGTCAAGTATGCTGAATATTTACCCAGCAAGGAGAGTAGCTGAATGGCATGTTGGCCGATACTGTCTTGATATGTGAATGGGTGGCAGACTTTGAGGAATATGCTAATGAAAGCTCTTAAGATGAACGAGTGGACCCAAAATGTTTACAGAATGTGTTACAATGCTTTTTGATGCCAAAACCACTGAACCAAGAACAAGGACACAGTTACCCCATTTCATTTTCTGCTGAGGGATGTCTCAAAACTAAAGTTTAGCGATGTAGAGAGAAAGGCAGTCTTTGTAGAAGGATCTTTCCAGCTAAAGCCCATTAATTTACACTAACTGAATGATGATCGACCTAACTTTATGAAAAGTGTGAAGTAAGTGGGATGTGAATATATATGACTCATGTAGAATAAAGAGCAAAACACTGATTAATGAAGTGTTATCAGAAAATGCTTTCCAGGGAGTACTTTCTTTAGTGACTAGTTCTCAAGTCCTTTTGTGTAGGACACAAACAACATTCACAGAGGGACTTCAACAGCTGGTTAGTTTAGAGAAACATTCTCCTTTTGTCTACTTTCTATACACCTATGTTAGTGTAGAATTCCAAACAACTTCTAGTATTTTAGCAGTACTTTACAGTTTTAAGACCATTGTCACACAATGGTTTCACTGCATGAGATTGACAGGTTTCAAGACTAGTCCTTATTAGGAGCCCAGTGAAGGGTGGATACAACCGGAAATCAATATACTACATTTCAGGTAGCCTCTAACCATGGAACTGAATTGAACCAGTTCTAAATCACTAGATTTAAGGGTTTTTAAATTTATATGTATATATGTATATATATAATTTATATATAAAAATTCATATATTACATTAAAAATTATATATAAAACATATAAATTTGTATATATAAATTTATATATATAAATATATATACACACATACATATATACATATAAGGCAAAAATTATAAGAGAGAAAAGCCTTGCTAGACTATTGAGGCTCTTCAGAATAATATTAAAAGGTATCGGAGCCAGGAGCAGTGGCTCATGATTATAATCCCAGCACTTGGAGACAGAGGCAAGAGGATTGCTGTGAGTTCAAGGCTTGCCTGGGCTACATAGTGAGCTCAGGGCCAGCCTAAACTACAAAGTGAGACACTGTCTCAAAAAAAAAGTTTATTCTGGGGATTTAGCTCAAGTCGTACCACATCAACCTTGGATGCACAAGGGGCCAAGTTCAATCCCCGGTACCACAAAAAAAAAGAAAAGAAAAGAAAAGAAAAGAAAAGGTTTGGAGACAAGGGATACAGGAAATACACTGGTTATTTTGACTGAGAATATTATAAAATTTATGATATAATTTTTACTGTCAGTTAAAAGTGTATGCATACTGAGACATTTTCAACTAAGATATTCTCCTTTGTTTATCTGACAGTAGCAGATGATTGAAACCAAATTGATCTTTCAAAGTTCTCTTTAGAATCTTCTCTCTTTCTCCTCCATCTGTGCTCTACCTGTAGAAGATTGTTTTTAGAGGAAATTAAATGTACTTTAAGTTTAAGCCAGTCGGGTTAGCTGGTGGCTATAGGGGTCCAGTGACCTCCTCTAATACTATTCTTTTTTAAAAAATTGATTTTATTGGTACATTTTGTATACACACAGTGATCACAATCAACATTGAAAGTTTGTACCAGTACACCACCACGCCCTTTTCCCTTTGAATATTTTCTGTTTCACAATATCTATCATACTTTTCAGAACTCATTTACATCTTTAGTTTCTCATACCAGAGAAAAGATATGGTATTTACACATCTGTGACCTACTTATTGCACATATGAGTATATCCTTAAGGTACATCTATTTGAGTACAAAGGACTCAAATTTATCATTCTTTAAGGCAGAGTAGTACTTCATTTTATCTATAACCCCCTCCCCCACATCTTCTTTATCCAGTCTCTTGTTGATGAGCATTTGGGCTATTTCCAAGATTTAGCTATCACAAACTGAGCTACTATAAACCTGGATGTACATATGTTGCTGTGATATGAACTTTTAATTCTTTCATGTCTATACCTAGCAGGAAAACAGCAGGATCAAATGGGACTTGTTATCCTAGTTTTTTTGAGGAATCTCCACCCTGATCTCGACAGTAGTTGCACCAGTCTACATTCTCACCAACAATGGAGAAGGTTTCCTTTCTCCCCACAGCCTCACCAGCATTTGTTGGTGGTTGACTTTGTGATAGCAGGTATTCTTTCTGGAGTGAGATGGAATCTGAATGTTATTTCTGCCTGCATCTCTTGAATGACCAGTGATGTTGAACATTTCTTCATGTGTTTCTTGCCTGCTTTTAGTTCTTCCTTTGAAATGTGTCTGTTCATTTCAGACACCCATTTTTGAAATGGATCTTTAAATTGGAAGGGGCTGATTTTTTAAAGTTCTTTATATACTCTAGACAGCAGCCCTTTGAGAAACAGCTGGTAAAGAATTTTCCCCCATCTTGTAGGTAGTCTTTTCTCTCTGCTGATGGTTTCTCTTGCTGTGCAGAAGCTTTTTAATAAGATGAGCTCCCAGTTGTTGATTCCTTTTGCTAGTTCTTGTGCTGCAGAGCTTTTGTTCATAAAGTCTTTCCCTAAGCTAATGTCTCCAAAGTTCTGCCTAAGCTGTTTTCCAGCAGGTTTAGTGTTTCTGTTTTAATATTTAGTTCTCTCATCCACTTTGATTTTAATTTAGTGCATGGAGAAAGAGATAACAGCATTCTTTTTCCAGCCATCTAGACTCCTTTCATGTGAATGGTTTTTGTAAAGCGACTTAAAGTTAGTAAAATATAGATATGGAAATATATTTCCTGGAAGTAGAAATCTGGAGGAGAGATAGGGGAAGACACTTGGCGTGAAGCATTTTGCAAGGATCTTATTGCTTGCTATCTTTGCCAGTGTTATTACATGTGAAGTGGAGTATCACTAATGGGTCAGAGCATGGTGAAGCTGCAGGACTCACAGCCCCATGTCTTTGAGGATTGTCATGTCTTGTCACAGTCCTCTCCCTACTCAGGCAAAAGTAGTTCCTCTGAGAGAGAACAGACACTTTGACCTATTTCTTGAATTCAAATGGCAGGAGATGGGAATGTTATTTGATATTGTAATCACAGATGTGATCTTCCTCACTTGGGAGCGCTCTGCACTGTGTTTCTGGAGGGATTGTCTTTCTGAGTTTATCCATGAGCAGAACTGGCCTTGTTTCTTCAGGCTCTGACTGATAGCATCCACTGTTCCCTGTGCTCATCATGGCTCATCGAAGAGGCAGCTCACCACAGGGCAGGGCTGGACCCTTTGGGAGTCCCCAGAGACATGGTGGCTGCAGTTCGGAGCTCTAACTAAGTTAAAATCAGCATCTTGGGAGAAAATAAGCAGAACAAGTATCACAAGTTGTCAGCTGGAAAATAAGATCCACCTACGTGCTGTGGACAGAGATTTTAAACTGTTTTAGTCAATATCATGCAATGATGATAAAGTTTTAGTTTGGGTGACATAGTATGTGCCAGACATTGTGAAAAGTGTGCTATACCTCATTTAGTCTTTACAATAGCTTTGTGATACAGATATTATTTCTTTCTTTTTCTGTATGAGGAAGCTGAGTTTCAGAATTTGATTTGATCAAAACTATATGGGCAAGGTGCAAAAACTTGAGTTGGTCTTATTCCAAGTAGAATAGAAATACTCCCACATACATACACTCAAGGTTTGTATTTACTTATATTGTTTGTCCCTCTCTTTAGTAAATACCCCAAGTTTACACTGGTATCAGTTCTAGCCACACAGGACATATTCATAACTTCTTCATATTCATGGCTATGCCTGCACCACTTTTATGCAGATTAAATATGAGAGTGTGTTTACATGGCACAGCCTAAGACGTACGCATAGCATGGAGCTCACCCCGTCACTGTTCACATGATCCGGTACAGGACACCTCTCTCCTCAGGGGGACAGCGTGGCCAGTGGAGTGTGGCTGGCTTCCCACTCTTCCCTCCACCCACTGGGGCTTTTTGTGGCAGTACACAACCAAAACAGGACGCTTGGAGGCCCTGAAAGAGTCAGCATTCGATAAGTGGAAAACTACTTATGCTTATAATCATGTCTTATAGGGACACAGCATCCACACATACAAAGAACTTTTGATTAATATAATTTTTCCCAGGGGAAGTTTCTATAACTAAGAGATTGTGAAATGGGGAAAAAAAATCGTCATCCAGATTCTTAGCTTGAATATGAAAATCAGTGCAATCTAGACAGTTTCCAATAACATCAATTATATCTCACTGGGGATAATTGAAAATGGTTTGACTGACCTACTACATTTTTTTTTAATTTCATGACCCATTGTGTGTTATCCTAAGGTCTAAATCAGAAAGCAGATGGTTGAAATAAAAATAAAACCTACCCCTATCTTTCAGAGGCATGGCTACAAGCCGAGAAGCACCTTATCTATCCATAATTCAGAAGTTCCCTGGAGGTGAGGGGTGGGAGAGCCTTGCCAATTTCACGTACGTGGACAGTGAAGTTTGCCGACAGATATATGAGTTTCAACCTGCCAGAGGCTATTCCACTGAATTTTTTCACTCCTTTGTCTTTGTAGAGAGACAAGTCAGTTCATCTTCAAGACTTTAGGATGGTCTTTCCCTAGGACTTGATGGACTTTAAAATCTGGCAGAGAAAAACCAGCTGGATCCTACTGCACGTTCTAAACAGCAGCGGTGGAAGGCCCCGAGGAGAGTCGCAGACTTCCCCCAGGGTGATTCGCGTGGAGGACAGCAAGGCCACGGTCCTCCCACGTCTTCTTTAGGAGTGGGTGAGGACACTGGCAGTCGCCTCTTCCCCTGGAAGGGCACTTACGATACTGGCGTCCAGTGACATGAATCTCAGACTGCGCTGACATCTGCTCAGCCTCACAGTTATGTTTTTTTAACCTTTCAATAGAGCTAGAAATGAAAAGACGCAGAACCGTGTTCTCTCTCATCTCCCAGCCAGATGACAGTGACGTCTAGAGACCGCCTAAGGGGAGTGTTGAAAATGAAAGGTGATTTTCCCGGAGAAAGGGAGAAGCAACACTGCAGCGCCCCAGATAAAGTCAGGGAGGGAGGGGCTGGCGCTGGAGGGGGCTGCACAGCGCGCGCGCAGGCTGGAAACAGTGGTTGGTGTCGCTGTTTGAAGCGGGGTCTTTCCTCTGGGAAATACCGTTGTTGCGTTTAAAGGCTTCAGTTGATGAGATGAGGTTTAAGTACATTATTGAGAGCTATTTCCTTTACTTAAAGTCAGCTGGTTTAAACCTGCAAAATACCCACAGAGCAACCCCTACTGGTATTTGCCTCGCTAACTGGGCACTCTAGCAGGGCAGGCTACCAACCTGCCACGGTGCTGGCTGCGACCTAATACCCATCCTATACAGCAAAGATGAGGTAAACGTTATAAAGTCAAACCTGATGGGTTCTCCATCATTGATTTTACAGCTGTCTCCCTCTACAAAATAATATTTAGTTTACACAGCCTTTTGAGGAAAGAGGAACAAAATCTCCCTGAGGGTTACGGTACGTGTGTATTAGATATCCCCTGAAGCTTTATGAGATCGTAGGCAGGACCTTTGGGTTGTGGGAGCTTACACCTGTCTTGCTGTTTGTGGGGGAGGGCTGGCCGGAAGAAGGTCATTGGAGGCGTGACCTGGAGGGTTTATCTCCTCCCCCGCTCTGCCCTCATGCTCTCGGCTGTGCCCCTCTGCCGTGTTGTCCTGCCTCGGAGCCAGCTGACCATAGACTGAAAGGTCTCAAAATGGACCTCTGCTTCCCTTAAATTGGAGGAGTCTGACATTTTTTCCCAGCGGTGAGAAACATGACTGAGACACGAGATAAATCTGGAAGAGCCTTGCACAGAGCGTGCATGCAGCCGATGGCAGTAAGTGGGTCTTCCTCCTTCCACGGGCAGGATCCCTGCCTCCCTCCTATCAGCATGGATGACAAGAAGTTGATTCTGTCCAAAAGAGCTGTGTCTGGGGCTTCCAAGGACCAGGGAATCATCATCGCTGTCAGACTCAGCCTCGTGGTAAATTCCCACTGTGGACAGGAAAGAAATATCTTTATCCTGGGGCTGAAGGGAAGACCTGGCTACTCTTTGTTGGTTCAATCTGTGCACGGAGTCAGCGGTCTTCTGGGAGGGCCAGATGGACAGCGGGTCTCGGATGAAACCACCCAGGGAGTGAACCCACTTCCCTCATTTACAAGCTCAGTCACCAGAGGCAAATCACTGGCCACATCTCTGTTAGTGAAATAGACCTGTGTATCTGTTGTGTGATATTGAGGTTGAAATGGGATAATAGGAAAAGAGTTTGGTGTGGCACCCAGAACTGAGTAGAGCGTGATACCCATGAATTATTGCTTTGACTTAAAATTCTACCAAAGAAACATTCCTTTACCTTAAGTACTCCAAACAGAGACATCCTCTGTAGTGACCCTGGCAGAGATAGCACAGTGCCAACACCTCATATCTGTCAACATCCCTGGTCACTTTCCTACATGAAAGGAGTGAGCTGGGGGTCCTGGGGCCAGAGGTGAAGATGACAGAGGAGGTACAGATAAGCTTTCTTAATATTTTGCAGATGTTTCCTAAGGAGAAAACCTGGAGCTCTAACCAGATGCTGCCTCATTTTTATTGTACGGCCCAGGAGCAGCCTCCCAAGCCTCTAGTGCTGCTGGAAGGAGGGGTAGGAGGATCTAATTACCAAGGGAGGGAAGTTCAGTTCTGTTCTAAAAGGGAGAGCTACAAAACGGAGACTCAAGCTATTTTTCTGGAAGAGGAAATTGGATAAACCAAGAGCAGGGGAAGGAACACAGGAGAACGAGGACTGAGAATAATTCTCTAATTCTTATCTTTCCGTATCAAGACAACTGAAGCTCATGGAGGTTCCCTAAATTGAACATACTGCGAATGAAGCTGAACTCCAGGATACACAGTCATTTAAAAACCAGCACAGGCGTCCCTCAGTTTGGAGGACACAGAGATCCGAGTCAGCTGAAGGGTGCACAGTGGTCCCAAGGGCAGAGCAGAGGCAGGTGGCCTGGTGTGAATGCCACGCGTGGAGCGCAGGCCTCAGCCCCACCACTTGAGACTGAAGTATTAAGAATGCCCACCTCGCAGGGGTCTTGTGAGCAATAATGTGACCATGCGAGTGAAGGACTGGATGTCTGAATACTCAGTACATTCTGTTTTGGTTATCATCTTCATCACTGAGTTCACAAAACTGAAAATAGTTTCAGAAATGGATTTCAATGGAAAGTGGCGGGAAAATATCATCTATAGGAAATCAGGGTTGACTTTGCATCATTCCAGATCTATCTGCAGTCAGGGTTTGATGAATTAAAGCTCACGTGTCATAAACCTGTCTTAAAGTCATGGAGCGCCTTTGGAAACAAAGTCAAGAAAAGAATTCGTAACAAGAAACAGAGGAGCTGCTCCGAGCAGAACGTGGTGGTCAAGGAGGCTTGGGTTTGGGTGCTCCGCAGGGAGGGTGAATGTTCTGTGAATAAAGGAAGCCCCTGAGCCACACAGCACAGGCAACTGCCAGCTTTCAGGAGCATTTGTTTCACTTGGCACTACAAATTCTTACGTGCCAAAACCACATACTAACTAACAGATGGGGGAGCACAGACTGACCATTAGGGCTGTACTAATAATTATGTGTGGGAAGCTGTCAGACACTACAAATGCAGGACCATATAAATACTGAACAATTCTATCTCTTATTACTATTAGTAATATGTCTTCTCCTGCCAATGCATTTCTTTAAGTACCCTATGTTTTCTGCTGGAATCAAGTCATTAATCCCATTTATATAGTTAATAGGGAAAGCTCTGAATCCAAATTAGGGTTCTAAGAAGATGTATCAGAAATTCGGAAAGTGGAGATCCTTTTATTTTCCCCCAAGGATATATTGCTGCTTTCTAGCTAACACATTCCCCCCCTGAACTCTACTCAGATTCTAAATAATACCTTGAAAAGAATTGGCTATTATAGCCACTATGGTTTTGTGCTCTACAGCTCATCTACCACTAAGACCTCAAAATAGCCACAGTCCCTTAATGAACCTTCTCTGAGGCTTTCACAGTCTACCCAACCCAAGAGGTCAGGTCTTGCTATGACCCACTGAAATAGAAAAGATGTCCCTCTCAAAATCTTCAAGGGAAGTAGGCACGGTCCCCCCTGGGAAGGGAAGCCGTGGAGCAGGTGGCTCGGAGGTGGCTCCCAGCATGCAGACCTGCTGTGGAACCCAGCTCGCCAGGAGATGAGGCATTATTTGGGTGAGTTTTGGGACATCTTTCCCACTGAATTGCTTTTAATTTAAAATACATACTAAGCCTTTAAAACTGATATACTTGTAGTAGCTACTTTTAGGCCCATTAGGGGAATTACTTATTATTAGAAAAGAAAGGAAGGATGGAAGACAGGTGCAGAGGGAGGATGCCCCGAAGAGCAACTGCTTCACTGCCAGTGTCCGCCATTCCTGTGGGGGAAGCAGCCCCTGCTGGGGACAGACCCTGCCCTGGGGGGCAGCAGTGGCCCTGGCTCTCATTCTGATGGGATTGGGAGTACCTGAGTGAGAAGATCTAAGGACCACAGAGAGGGGGACACGGGCCCATCCGGGAGGCTCACTCCCAGCAGAAGAAGCCTTCAGCAGACTGATCTGTCCTTGATCTGCAGCTACAGGCCTAATTGGATGTGGGTCAGTTAGAGTAAAACCTCCTAATGCTGATTGGAAAATTGTCAGTCCCTTGGCTGCATATAAACAAGTATGTGGCTAAAATGAGGAACATGTTCATAAATACACAAAAATGCCACTATCCTTTGGTTTGTTTCAAGGAAATGAAAGAATGTTCCATGGAATCTGTGTCCTAGATTTTATCTTTTCTTACTGTGGTTGAGCTAAACAAGATGATAAGAGCTATTCAGGACATGTTCTCTCTAAGGCTTTCTGCGTATTCCATTTTGGGTGTGTCACTAGCACAAAAGGAAGGTCATCATTACTGATAACAGCCACACATTTATTGAGCCCGCTCTGTATATCAGAGGCAGCAAATACTTTAAAACATATGTTTATTTTTAAAAGAAGCTTTTTTTTTTTTTTTTTTTTTTTTAGGTGAGGAAATTGGGCTAGATATATCAGGTAACCTTCTGAGGTCATGGCACTGACAGGTGCCAAACTGGAATTTGAACCTATATTTGCATTAGTCTAAATCCTACATTTTAAAAAAGCTCTATGGTCTACTCTTTCACAATCAACAGCATGCCCATGTGCATGCGTGCACGCAAACACACACACATACACACACAGACACCCCTCTGTTGTGAGAAAGCTGAATGACAAAAAAGTCAAGCGCAGATGATGTCCACAAAGGTTGAAGAAAGAAGCAAGCTCTGAGTGGTTGACGGTGACATTAATGACAGGTGCCCCTGTCTTACCAGGAAAAAATTTCATGAAATGGGTCCTCTGTTGGAAAGTGAAGGTTGTTTTTCTAAGTGTAGGTGTCTGCTGTGCCCAGGGAGGTAGCTAGAGCCAACACCTGCCCCCTCCCTCCCTTGGAGGCTGAGCCCGGGGACTGGACATGCTGGTGGTGGAGCATCTCCTAGCGCTCCCTCCCAAGCCTCTCTGGGGCCTCTCTGGAGGCCCTAGTTTTGCTGCTGGAGTACAGTTAGCTTTGATAGCAAAGGGCAGGAGTTACCTCCTCCCAAAGCAGGCTGGCATCCTACAGAACACTCACTATGTGGGTCCCCTAGTACTTGGACATATTTAAAATGTACTGGAGGATTAGAATGAAAAGATTCATTCTGAATCTTCCTTCCCTAAAGTTTATGTCTCCCCTTAGATAACCAATTTTTAGTAATGTTTTATAGAACCCATTTGTTTCGTGCTAAAGAACAGAGCAGTAACTCCCAGCAGTCCTTGCTGTGGACTTCTTACCGCCGGAGTCTACCAGCTCAATGACCTCACACGGCTATGGAGCTTTGCTCCATTTTACTTCTCTTTGCACCTCGCCGTAGGCCATGGCAAGGGCCCAGTGGCGATGGAGAGAGTGCCATGATCCATCTCAGAGAGCTCTGCCTCAGAGCCCCTTTCTGTTTACTGTCTCCCTTCCGGTCTCCTCGTCCCATCTTTCAGGACAAGCTTCATACCAGCAAAAGGCCTTTGCTGCCCGCCTCTCCAGTGTGCAGTGTGCTCTAACATCTCTACAATTTCCAAGCTCAGGTGAGAGAGAACATCAAGCCTAAACTCAGTCTTACAAATCCCTGTATGCACTGAGAACAATCTGGAAATCAAATCTTAGAAGATACTCTGTTGAGCCTGGAGCTCACTTTGTTAGCCATGGGCTCTAAGGTTCTACCGGTGGCTTTGCAGTTATGCAGGGAGGAGGTGATCAAATCCCTTTGCTCCTATATTGATGTCCTCAACATGTGGTTCAAGCTTCTAGGTAACTCCGATGTAGATCGAATTTGGCAAACCATGATCTAATTATTGGAAGAGATTGATGAAATCTCAGGAAAGGGGCTGAAACTAGGATTTATGACCTCCAAACTCTCACCCACCTGTCAGGCAGCTTCTCTGAGTTACAGTGGATTGTGAGTCTCATCAGTCATCAGTGCTAGGAAAACCAAGCCCCCCAAATCCCCCTGACCTAAAAACCATGTCAACCGGGGCTGCTCTCCCTGGGGTCTACAGGTGTATCATAAAATCTCTGTTTAACTCGGTTGGTATATGTAGTTACAATGCCAGACAGGATTCTTTCTTGTGAAAGTAAGAGAAAACCCAACTCCATCTGTTTCAAATTTTAAAATGATGTTTATTTAAAAATTTTTTTATTGAATTTATTGTTTCATTTTAGGTCTACATTATGAACACATTCATCATTGA
The DNA here is from genome assembly GCA_004025085.1 of Thryonomys swinderianus. NCBI lineage: Eukaryota > Metazoa > Chordata > Mammalia > Rodentia > Thryonomyidae > Thryonomys > Thryonomys swinderianus. Next base: position 15,904 of record PVIC010013771.1, on the reverse strand, counting down.
GAATTTGTATCTGTCCATGATACAACTTGATTCCTATTTTTCCCATTCCCTCTCTTTAAGCCTGCTACCCCCTAAACATAAGCTTTGTGATGATTACTTAACTTCCTAAAGGAAATTTCAGTCTAGGCACAGCTATCTCTGGAGGCTCCACTCGCTGGGTTTTTCTTGACTGTCCCCTGACAGTTCCCAGCTCCAGTGTTTTTCCCCCCACTTCACACTTAGTAGCAGGAAGGGGGCTTCTTCTCATAGAGGCTATAACTGGGGCAGCTGGGCTCTTCCCTGAACCAGACACTCTGAACCAGACTTCCCTGAACCAAATCATTTGTGCTGTAGACACACTCCTCCGCCATGATACACATATGCACAACAACACATGCATGCCAAGCAGAGGAAAAATAGATTTGAAAAGGAAATTTTTGTGGGCAAAAACAGAAGTAGAAACAGATGTGCAGGCCCATGTTTCACCATTCTTTATACTCTTAAGAAAAGTAATTTGATTTATAAACAATATGAGACAGAGGAGCCTTATGTAATTTTTAATGTAATTACAAAGTGACCAGAGTCCTGAATGTAGAATCAATAGCTCAGAGTGTTGCTTTCCACATGTCACTCAAAAGCCTCTGGGGACATTTAGATATTTATATACAAAGCAGAAGTAATGCCTGACCCCATAGCCCCCTTTCAAAGGAGACTTTTCGTTGGCAATTGCTTACTTAATATTTGTCTCATACTAAACAATGAGACTATGAGGGTGGAGCCCATGGTTGTCTCATCCCGTGCTGTATCCTCAGTGCCCCACACAGAACTTGGTATACAGTAGATTCTTCATAAAATTTATGAGTTAATTCATGGTATAAATGGAACTGAGGTAAAATACACTGGAATTCTGATCTCTGAATTCATCCTAATGAAAAATCAGATTGTATTGTGAAGAGAATGTCAGGAAACCTCCCATTAATTAGAGTTAGGACCTTAGACAGTCACCAAAGTCTGTTGAGTCTCATTTTCTTCCTCAGTAAAGTATGAAAAGTAAATTGGGTGACCCCTAAAATTCCTTCACCAAAGCTAAGTCCTGTGGATTAACAGATGTGACAAGCCAGAATGAGTTTCCACAATATAATGACTCTACAGATTAACATCTTAGTAGATGATTACTCTAGATGAGAATTAAAGGCATGAGGATGATGATTCCTGCCAGTGAAAACCACCAATTTTATGCTTTGCTTTTCAATTCTTTCAAGAACTTATTAAACATTTGCCCCATATGCTCTGGCTTCTTGATAGTTAAGTTAATCTTATTAATCTACATGACTCCCTTGATTAGATAAAACCCATTTTGGTTCTTTTTGTTCCATTGCATTCAAATTCTAGCCATTGAAGATCTATCATGGGTATTTTCAGGAAAAATCTTAAGAGACATCTATTCTGATGTTAATGTATTAGGAACACAAGAGAGACTAACCTTCTCTAAAGTATAATCTTCTGGGGATAGAATTTTGGTATTGAAATATAGCTAAGTCCCCACTGGAGAAATTTTCCATGCCACCCCCTTCTACTTTGTGACTTTCTTTGTCTAAGATGGATTAATTGGATTGCACTTAGTTTCCCAATACGTTTCCTTGTCTTTAACCATAAATCAATGTCACCCTTGCTAAACTGACTTCCTTTATGACACATTTGAAAAGAAAACAAATCTTGAGACAATATGTTTTATACCTCCCTGCAGCTTTCATATATTTGTTTATTAGTTCAGTCCATTAAGAGAAGAATGATCAACTATAAATACCTCTGGCAGAAACATGAAGTGGAAAAAAATACATGACTGCTGGCACTCATCTGTAGTATAATAAATAGCATTCTAACATTCTGTAAAATTTTGACCTTAAGCAAAAGAAAGTTGGTGAGTTTAATAGAATTCTTGATAAATTTTTCTTTTATGCTTCAAAACTGCTGAGTTTTAAATGAATTATTTCTAGCTTTCCTACAATTGCTTTGAAATACATAGACTTGAGTTTCCAGGTCAGTGTCCACTTGGGGGATGATGGGTTCACGCATCTGGTGCCCCCATAGCTGGTGACCAGCGAGAGTTTTCAAAGGTGGAGTAAAGAAGAACACAGTGCATCTCCTCTGTCATTTCTGCATGAAGTGTCCCCCCTAGACATGCAAGAGGCACTGCTTTGGTCCAGCTCTATGAACTGAACTTAATAACCTTCAGACATAGCATAAAAATGAGGAGACTTTTAGCTATACAGAAATCCCACCATAGATGTTCAGTGTGGGCCACTTGACTTCTCTAATCTTTACTTTCATGACTTGTAGCCTGAAAGTGCCATGGGAAGTTCCTGGCTCCTTCCTCTTCTCTCTTCCTGGCTGTGGTGGAATAAGCTGCTGTCCTCCCCTAGGCCGTTCTACTATGTTTTTTCTGCTTTGGATCCTGCAGACTATGAACTGCAAGTGTGATACGAGATTAACTCTTCCTTTTAATTTTTGGGCATCAAGTGTTTTGTTACAAGCAGAAAGTGACCAAGACACTGCATAAGCAAAAAAAAAAAAAAAAAAAAAGCTTCTGACTCTACAAGTAAACCAGGCCAGTGGCCTAGGAAATCCTGCTGATTATTAACACATGACCAGACCTGCATCTATTTCTGCCTCTTCCCCAGTCAGCTTGTGTCAGAGTCAATTCTTGACAATCCTAGTATCAGGGGACTCCTGAGCTTGCTTTTTAATTTAACTTTCAAATTAACCTGTCTTCATCAACTTTTGATATTCTTTCAAGTCTCAGAGAAGAGTGGTCTTTAAAAATTCCTTACCTTACAGAAACTATAAAGACTGAGACACACAAAGAAAATTTGAACTCATCAAATTAGAAGTATTGAACTTGCTAAAATGAAAGGAAAGAAATCCTCACATTCTTCAAATGGATAATGGGCCAAATATGGAAAACAATGAGGACTTTGCTTCTGTGATAAAGAAATGAGGAACAATTAAGAAAGCTGAAATCCTACTATTATTGATTCTAAAATTGGGCCACCAATTAAACATATTGGCTTTTGAGTTGCTCATCTCTCCTTCTGGAGTTGGATTCCAGGTTCTTGTCTTGAACAAAGACTTGAACAAAATAAGCAAAGAACAGTGACAAGATGTGTTTGAAAAAGTAAAAGTGAAGAATGAGGGAGAAATTGGCTCCACAGAGTGATCTTGGGCTAAATAAAAGAGGAAAAAGCAAGATAAAAGAACACCTTGAGAAAGCATGGTGGGCTGTCATAAGGAGAAAACAGCAGTGAACACTTCTTGGCGTCTTATGCTGTCCAAATTTCAAGGAAACTCAGAAGAAGTTCTACATACAGGTCCTGATGAACAGTGCTGGGATCCCATGCATCAGACAGATACCAGGTGTAGGTATCCTATTGAACACTTGAGCCAGTTCTCTTGCATAATATATGTGCAGGACATTGGGAACTATTCTGCATGTGTCCTGAGATTTTGTAACTAATAGGTCACAAATAACCTTCTATCTCAGTACCACACTTATGTCCCTAATTCTACAGATGTACAAATACTTGACCACCTATATGCTAGTGTATGTTATGAGATCTGTAAACTAGTACCCATAAGATCAACTTCCTCTGATTTTATGGAGAAAGAACTTCTGTGTTATTTATAATAACACCACAGCACAGGTGAATGGGGTGCTACCAAATCATATTTAAAAAACTGTAATGAATAACCTGGAGAGTTCAATGGATCTATCTAGCCGTCTTTACACTTAATAGTCCCAAATGATCCCAAGAGTAATCAGAACCTTTGAGAGTTCATGCAAACACAGTTTACCCTGGAACTTCTTCCAATAACCTTGTTCAACCATCTCAACAGTGACTGGTTCACCTACTTCTGTCCATTCTGCTATCGGGTCTTCATCACTGATAGGTTACTGAGGCAGATGCTACAGATCAAGTGCCTCTTGGGCATAGAAATTTATAGGATTATAAAGACAATATATATGGCATATATAGATATAGATAGATATAGATATAGCACATATATCATGTATATCCACTTAGATCTTTTCAACTCCAGTTTTGAATTTATGGTGAATGATAAATATTTGAGGTTATGTCACAATTCTAGGGAAGAAAGATTCTCCAAGGATATTCACAATATTTTGTCAAGGAATAATCAAGTGGAGAAAGTGTGTGTACATGCATGTGTGTGTGTGTATGTGTGTGTGTGTGTTTTAAGTGAGAATTTAGGTTGTAAATACTGGATTTCTGTCTAGAGGAAAATAAAACTGAATTCATGTCTTATGCCAGAATGTGTTCTACATGACACAAAAATTACATTTATTTGTAAGTACAGAATCCATGAAATTACTGGAAGAAACAATGGGAAGATATGGACACACACACACACACACACACACACACATGTATATTTGGAGAGAGAGACACACAGAGATACAGAAAGTGAGAGAGAAAATCTTGAACTGAAACAAGACCTCTATATATAAACTTTACTTTGCATTGAAAAAACACTATAGTCAAAATTGTAAGACAAAAAGCCCTAAAAAAAATTGCAACTCCTACTAGAGTTAATTTTCTTAATATATAAAGAATGCCACAAATTGATAAAAATATCAAAAAACTTGGGAAAAGATCGGAAATAATTTACAGGAAATGATATGAGATGACTGGTCTTATGTAAAAGAATATCACTTTTCACATCAGGCTGGCAGATGTTAAAAAGTTATACATATGATATTCCAATAGATCAGTGAAACAAATACCTCTTACAGGTAGATACTTTCAAGGGAGAAAAATCACAATATTTATCAAAATTCTAAATTCATACACCTTGTACCAGAGCACTTCTGCTTCTTGAACTTTATAGCTCACGGCTATTTCCCATATGTGTTCAATGATTGCAGGACCATTTGTACAGCAAATCAGGTAAATAAACTGAATGTTTGCCAGTAGGAGATAGGCTAAATTATGATAAACTCTTTGGTTTAGTACCCTGAAAAGAGACTGAGAGAACTATGTTCAGATTTGAAATGTTTTCTGAAATATAGAGAGTGATCTCTAACCTATACTGTTAACTCAGTAAAGCAAGACAAACACTTGTGTGTCTAAAAGTAGGTACAAGAAGGTGTGATTGAACAATTAAAATTTTGTCTAAAATACTTTTGGAAGGAAACAAAAATGATGATTTTTCTTCTGAAAAGAGCAGTTATTATGCTCATCAGGACTTGGAGGGAGAGTTTAACGAAGTGTACACACTTTTGTACCTTTTGGGATCTGAACTACTGTGGTACCTTGTTTTTCAAACAGTTCTGTTGACAAACAGTTTGGTTGTCACATAAAAACATTTGACAGAATTCTATTTCTATTGACAAACTCTCCCTCAGGTCACAAACAGGACTGTGGCTATCTCCCCCACAGACACTCAAGTGCAGCCATTTCCTAAAATCACAAAACAAATTAAGTTCGTGGACCGAGGTCCCACAATGTAGTCAGTGAAATGAGTAGTCCATGGGCTCATGATCTTAACTGATTCGTGATTCTTGGGAAGATGGGCACCTTTGGGTCCATCACCGCATGCAGAACTCATGAATGGAAGCAGAATTATACTGAAAGCTTCTGTTTATAAGCTGAACTGTTCTCAAATAGGAGTGTTCAGGGACTGATATACTACTGTACTTTAAATACATATATATTTAAATGTAATTAAATAAATGTTTTTTAATGTCTCAGATGAGCTAGTGGAATTGCAAAAGTAGAGGATACTGCTGCTATGCCTGGCCAGTCTGGGAAGGAAGAGTAGGATTTTCTTCAGGAGCATCTACCTTGCAGCCTAGAGGCAGGAAGCCTCCTCTCAGGAACTAAATCAAGACAGCTAATACCTAATATTTTGCTTGGATTGTCCACTTCTTTACAATGTGCGCTGCTGCCTCCTCCAGGGATAGCACTGGCAAGATCATCAGGCAGGATCATCTGTGTGTGTCATGAGTTCATAGAGAGAATTTTGGGAGATTGTTTTTCCATCTAAGATGTCAGAGAAGTGGAGAAACCAGCATTCTTGGTCTCTGGATAAGTGTGGATCTGGCTTTCCTTTCTCATGGGATGCTCCTGCAAACAGTGGAACATGAATGTGGCTATTTCTAAGAAAGCCTGAGGGAAATGTATGATTAGCAGGCTCCTAGTACATGGAAAGGATTAGTAGGAAGCTTGCTAGTAAAAAGGAAATAATAACTTGACTCAACCCAATGGCTAATTACATGGTCCTCCTGCTCTTTTAAAGATGCCAAACGTATTCTTCCAAGAATGAATACCTGCAACAGCAGCAGTTAACACTGCTTTTAAGGATACTTAAAAAAAAAGAAGAAACCTCTCCTTTGGAGTTTTCCTGAATAAGCTTTAATTATGTATTGGGAGTCACAGAAACATGAACTTGGAGGTGTACTGGTACTTAAGCACAGTCCTATCAACATCTTTGAGAAGTAGTTTGATTTTTAAAAAAGAGATAATTTTTGAGTTAAATCAGAGCCTTGAACTTTGTTAATATCAAATAAACAGAAATAGAGGGATATGGAGAAGAAAAAAGGTGAAAATTATGACAAGGCCTTGAAAACACAAATAAAACATCATCAGCCTTAATTGTGTGGCAGATTGACAAAATCTGAGCTCCCTAAATGCTGTGTGAGGGTATTGCCTACATCCTCTGTGGCTAGGAGATGTTTCTAAGCTCATTAACTTCATTTACCCAAAAGAAACTGCTTTCTTACTAGAATAAACCCATAGGGAAGTAAAGGGCTTGCTATGGAGATGATATTTTGTGGTCGGAGGACTGAACACACAGCATCACAATCCCTCTACTTTAAATTCTGCTCCCTGAATTTTTCCTGTCTCCGTACTAAACAGGCCAGACCCTGCTTAACTTCAGAGATTAGATGAGATCAGGTGAGTTCATGGTGGTATGCCTGCTGCCTTCTCCCTGAATTTTTAAGAGCTATTTGAAGGGAGTAATTTTATTCCTAGACAAACATTTACAGGATAGTTGCAGCCACTGTATTTGTCTCACAGAGTATGTCCCAACTTTCGAAGCTTCCAGTTTGAACTTTGGTAAGTACGGACCTCACAAGATGAATGCTCATAGATGGGAAGAACTGGACCAGTATTATAGACAGCTAAGCTAGGTGAAAATATTCCAGGCAGTCAGGTTGGGGTGGGCCCCCGAGGGAGTCAATGCCGAAGATGAAAACACATTGCAGCTGTAGTGGAGGTGCATCTGTGAGGGCCACGCCTCCAGAAGGCCAAGGTGATTGAACCCACATGCCCCCCAAGGGATGAGCAGTGGGATGGGGGCTGGGCTCACCTCGAAGACATCAGTCTTCCCAGAAAGGTCCTTGTTGTTTCCACATACGCTCGCCGCATGATCTTCCCCTTTTGATCAATATTGCCTGAGTGGCTAAACTTATAATCTTGTTGGTTGATTGTGGTTTTTGTCCACGTTGCACTCACCTTATGATTTTGCAGCCAACTCATGATATTGCTCTGTAAAACTCCGTTTCTACAGTGAGGTCTGCAGAAACCCAATTTTTGGACCTTTTTGGTGTCCGAGGAGCTATATTTACCTCTCTCAGTAAATATTTCCTACTTTTAACCTCTGTTATTCCTCAGAGTTCATTCTTCAGTTTTGCAAAACATGAATTTGGTTTGTCTGACATCTAGCATGTTGGGAGTTTTATTTATTTCCCTTATATCACCACTATTTTAAGGTAACTGTAAAACTAAAAGCAGTTTATTTACAGCTGTGCTGAACTATACCATCATTTTAAGGTAATTGTAAAAGTATAAGTAGTTTATTTACAGTACTTTTGTGCATGTTTGTCTTTTTATGTTTTACATTGTGTATTTCTATCAAAAGTACATAAGACTTAATTTGTCAGATGTATAAATGAATCTGACTTTAAAGGATTCTCCTGGAATAGAACTCATTCATAAATAAAGGACTTACTGTAATCATTGTCATCTCACTTTTAACTCTACCGAGACTCTCTAGAATCAGAACTACTTGAGCTGAAGTCTGTACCACACACCGTTGGGGGTGTCTGGAGGTGAGACAGAGTGTACAGCAATATTCAAATAGGTAACAAAACATACAGCAGAAATAACTGCAGCCGACATTTATCAAGTGTTCAGTATACGCCGAGTACCATACTGCCTACATTGATATATGCAGACAAGTTGGTTAAATCAATCTAGGGCTATAATAAATAATGTTAAGTTTATCACCAACAACATCCTTATTTTTACTAGAGAAGACACTCTCAAATCTCTAGCTGTTCTCAAAAAATGTCTTCATCCAAACCACAAACTAATCCTTTCACGAAGCTACCCCTGGGCAATTGCCAGAAATAAGTGATCTGAAGCTTTTTCATCCTCAGCCTGAAAAAGTGAAAATGTACCTGTTCACTCCAGAGGGACCTGGTTTCCATATGGCTGCCTGGCTGCCTTCCTGGAGATCGGTGCCTGACATGAGGGATAGAGATCACATCCAGCCAGAGAGCTCCTCATCAGTAGGAGGAGTGTGGCTGGTCACATTCACAGAAAGTTTCCTGGGTTTTCTTGAGGACAATAGTCAAGACAATGTGTCCATTTTCTGATGCATGCATAGCCCTTTTCAAATACAGACCCATCCATAGTCCTGCAAGGACAAGGAGGGATGGGATTATAAAACACATCTCCAGGCCAGAACCTTCCACTGCCTGCCAAACTCATCTGCTGCCCCTGACATTTCCTCTCTGAGTTTTACAGAGTTAACTTTATTGACTTTTCTTTCTATGTTTATTCCTGGTTTTTTTTGTAGCTTAATTAGCACCAACTAATAAATTCTGCATAAGCAAAAAATGAAGAGCTACAGTGACCAAAGGGCCTCAGTTTTAAAACACTAGTGATGTAGATTTGTATCAGTTCTGCAAACAAAAAATAGGTAGATAGATCTTTTGCAAAAGGGAAGGGAACCAAAAGATGGAAAGAGAGGGAAGGAAAGGGAAAGGGATGGAAAAAAGAATTAAGATGCGCACATACCAATTCCCCACTAGAAATATACTCATTATGCACTGCTTACTAGTAAAACTAAAAATTAAAAAGATAGTTATAATGCAAGATAGCAGTTTTCTGTCATTCTTCAATTTTTATCTTATTTAGAAGTTGACTTAATTCAGTGCCTCATTCTTGGAATTCTCAATGGAATTCTCCACAAGATCTGAAACTTCATCTTCCTCCCCCTCATGTCAAGTGATGCTTTTCCATCTGTAGATTAGGCAGAGCTTTAGCCAGTCTCTTTGGGCTGTCAGATTGTGCACAGGAAGCTGCTTAAGTTGCTGGCCAGACAGTCAGCTGCTTTGTCTCAGTACGGCCCCTAACAGTGAAAGTGGACTCAAGTGGATTTTCATTCTTTTGTTAACATACTTACTTCTTTAGTATCAGAGATAATGCTGTTCATTCAGTTCTTTAAGGAAATCAAGTTATTTATGACTTGCTGTAAAATTTCTATGAGCTGTCACTTTTCTGCAAGCCCTACCATTGCCCACTGGTGTTCTCCTGGTTCAGGACGGTCACTTTGATCTTGCTGAGATGAAAGGGATGCAGGGGGCTTTAGGCTGGGATCCAGGGATTTCAGGTGAAACAGCTGAGATTAGCAGATATGTGTAGCTACGCAAGATGGTAGCTAGAGGCTTCTGTTTCCCTGTTTCTGCAGCTCATTGACCTCGATGACAGTCAGTGAATTTGAGTGCCCATTGAGCTCCTTTCCACAGCTCTCAGCTCACACTCTTACCCTGCTGCTGAGATCTTAAGTTTGCCCAATGATCTCAAGATGGTGGAATATAATGTTGCACAGTGACTCTCACAGATGATGACTTTGTTTTCTTCAGGAATGCTAGGGAAGGAAACACTGTTTTCACCACAAAAATGATAATTATGGAAGGTGGTGCATACATTAATTAGCTAGATTTAGCCACTCTGCCATGTGCCTGTATATGTGGCTCAAAGAATCGTGTTGCATAAGATAAATATATACAACTAAATCTGTCAGTTTAAAAGCTATAAATAAATAAGTTTTGGAGAAAATGATGATGGGCTGAGTAAATGAGCCCACTTTCCTTTTCATTCCCAAGCTCATAAAATGAAAGACAAACGAAATTATTTTTTAAAATACCCAACAATGATGTTGTAACATAAGAGGAACCTTTAGAAGTGAGTTGAAAATGGAATAATTTCTAGAAATTAGGAATCAGATGGAATAAGGTCTAGCGGAATCCCAGGCGTGCCAATGGAAAAAGAGAAATGTGTGAAAGAGAAATGTGCTGGAGGTGACCAGCCAATCAGGAGCCACCACGTGCGAAGGAAAGTTAGAATCAGGAAAGAAGAGCACAGTAACACAAAATAGGATTATTTCCCAGGGAAATAAAAGCAACTGGATTGTCTTAGTCACTTTCTTGCTGTGAGTACATGTTACTCAACCCTGATGAGTTAAATTAGGAAGGTTTATCTTGGTTCAGAGTTTGTAGAAGTTTTAGAGCGTAGTTGCCTGCCTCCAAGGCAACGGGGCCTGGCAGAGGAGAGACAGCTCTTGGTGTGACTGTGGGAAGCAGATAGAAAGGGAGACTGGAGGGAGACAGAGCCTTCACGCTTCCCACTCAGTGACCCCTTTTCCAAGCAGACTTCACTTTCCAGTATCACATTTAGCTATAAACTCATCTGTGAACTGATCCATTGGTGAATATTACACCTTCACAATGCAGTCACCTCCTAAAGGTTGAACATTATATGGACTGCTAGACATCAATTGTAACACGAATTCATGTAAAAGTCGATAAAAGATAAAATAATTGTGTCGGAAAACATTTAAATGACTAATAATACATCATCTAAAGCCAAGTAGACATCTTGGTACTTACAATTTTGATTGTCAAAAGTGGCCTAGAATGGATGAGACATCTTGTGAAATAGGAAATATTCAAAGGCAATGTTGTAGGAGAAAGTAATGAGGGGAAAGAATAAATATGATTTGGAAAGAAAAAGAAAGAACGTGTATGTAGGGGGTGGGGGGTTGAGGGGTGGTTAGGGATATGGGTAAATATGAGAATTAACTTGTGTCGTGTACTGGTACAAATTCCCCAATGTTGAGTATGATTGTGAGCTGTATATAAAATGTATCAATAAAGAATTCAATTTTAAAAAATGGTCAGAGAGGAAATTAAAGGAGAGAGATTATAATTTTGAAAAGAATTAAGCCAAAGCCTTGAGGTAAAATTGATAGTAATTTTAAAAACATATGAAAAATACTACATTAGTGCTTGGAATGGCTGCATATTGGACTTAGGGATGGCTGGAAGCCAAAGTGAAGAGGAGAATATGAGCTATAGTATAAATGCATTAAAAAAGGTATATTACGTTTAAGAGAAGCAGAAGCAATGTTCACAGTGGAACCGGGATATATTTCTAGAAGGGATCTTAATAAAGCAAATATGTTTTAGAATATTTCAGAGCTCATACAACTACTTTCATAGAACTCATTATCATTTTCCTCAATATCAAGCATTATTGTAGTTTTGCCTTTTTCTAGTTTGATATGACATATGCAAATTTCAATCATCACATTAATCTGAAAGATGTGTTATGGCTTTTGTCTTGACATGCCCTCAAAGCCTCATGATCTCATGGCTGGTGCTTTAGGGAGGTAGCTGGATCATTTTTGTGCGACACTTAATTACGGGTCTGCGACACTGAGTTAGTCCACTGATTGGTTTAGCAGAGTTCCAGTTGTGCCTCTGCTAAGTCAGTAATCTCAACTGAGATATTATTCTGATGTCAGTCATGCATTTTGCCTTTTCTTAATCTTCAAATAAATGGAATCACAGAAAATGCTCTTAGTGCATAGCTTCTTTTTAAAATTGACTTCATTGGTACATTTTATTCAACATGATCAATTCAACATTGAGAGTTTGTACCTGTACATGATGCATCTTGATTCTCATTTTTCCTTTTCCCATGCTTTCTCTACAACCCCCACCCTCTATACATAAGCTTTGTTTTCTTTCTTTTACTATCAAATTTTTTCTTTCCATACTTTGCTTTTCCCTATCTGCCTTTTCCCTTTTACTTTTGCATATTTTCTTTCTACTTCACATTACCTTACATTGTGGCATTCATTTACACATTCAGTTTTTCATACTAGAGTAAAGATACAGTACTTATACATCTGTGTCTCATTTATTTCACTTATGAGTATGTCCTCAAGGCCCATCCATTTGATATAAATGACTCAAATTTATCGTTCTTTATGGCAGAATAGTATTCCATTTTATTAAAAAAAAAACACGTCATCTTTAACCAGTCTCTGGTTGATGGGCATTTGGGTTTTTCTAAAATTTAGCTATTGCAAATTGAGGTGCTATAAATATGGGTGCCCATATGTTATGGTGGTATTATTCTTTTCTTTCATGTATATACCTAGTAGGGGAATAGCAGGGTCAAATTGGACCTCTAATCCTACTTTTTTTTTTTGAGACAGGGTCTCGCTTTATAGTTCAAGCTGGCCCTGAGCTCACTATGTAGCCCAGGAAAGCCTCGAACTCAGCAATCCCTCCAGTCTCTGCCTCCTGAGTGCTGAGATTACAGACATGAGCCATCATGCCCAGCTCTAATTCTACTTTTTAAAGGAATCTCTATATTGGTCTCCACAGTGGCTTCACCAGTCTACAATCCCACCAACAACAGAGAAGTGTTCCTTTCTTCCCATAGTCCCACCAGCATTTGTTGGTGTTGATTTCATGATAGTGGCCTTTCTTTCTGGAGTGAGATGGAATCTCAGTGTTGTTTCCACAATGACCAGTGATGTTGAACATTTCGTCAACATTTCTTAGCTGCTTTTACTTCTTCATCTGACAAATGTTCATTTCAGATGCCTATTTTTGAAATGAGTCTTTAAACTTGGCAGGCTGATTTTTAAAGTTCTTTATGTATTCTGGATAGTAGTCCTTTGCCTGAGAAGCAGCTGGTAAAAATTCTTTCCTATATTGTAGGTTGTCTTTTTGCTGTGTTGGTGATTTCTCTTGACATGCAGAAGCTTTTTAATAAGGTGAGATTCCAGTTATTGATTCTTTCTGCTAGTTTGCTTGCTGGTGAAGTTTTGTTCATAGTTTCTTTTATGCTATATAGTATCTATAAGTTTATATTCATGTTGTTTCTTGTATGAGTAGTTCTTTATATTTCTGTTTGGTATCATATTTATGGATGTTCCTCAGTATATTTATTCACTCTCTTATTGGGGAACACTGAGTAGTTTCCAGTTGAGGGTATTATGAATAAAGCTTGTGTGTGTCTCCTGATGGACATATATACTCTTTTCTTTTGGCTTTCCCCAGGAATTCCTGTGTTGCATGGAGTGGGAGATCGACTATTGGTCAGTTTAAGTAGGAAGGACCAGTTGAACTGAGTCAATGTGGTTCTGGATCTGGAAAATCCTCCTGGGATTGTTGCCAATGACCTGAAAGGGGGACAGGAGGGGAAGATTGCATGCTGCTGATTTTCTAGGAGAAGATTTGTTTTGCCTGGGTTTCCTAATATGGCTGTTCTTGTTCTTGAGTCCAGTCCTAGCTGTCTCTGGGAATGCCTGCTGTTCCTATCAGGGGATCTCTGATCTCCATGAGTGTCACCTCCTGGCTCCAGGGCAGTTCCCTCAGCCTTGCGGTACAGATCCTTCACCCCACCAGAGGAGACTTTTTGGCTTCTACCATTGACTTTGAGTCTTCCTTGTGCACATCTTCCATATGGATTTGCATGAGATTGCCATTGGGCTCTAGGCCTCAGGCTGGACTCAGGGAGGAATTGGCCTGGGCTCTAGACTTTCAGCTGGACTTGTGTGACACATTACAGTAGGATTCACACCTTTGACTCGATTCATTAGACCTCTAGTGTATAGACAGACCTCTTGCACTCTTCTGTATTTGGCTTTTTGGGTGAATATTTTAAAATGATCTGTGTATTATGTGTTCTGTATTAAGTCTATTCCCTTAAGTCACTGACTACAATACGGCAAAGATGCTGGAAACTGTCTAACTGTTTTACATATTAGCTATAGCTGCTGACAATGAGCAGGGCTTTCTCTATCTTCACTTAGATATTATTGTGTGTGAGAACTGGATATGGCTCCTTAGGAAGATGCAGGTGCTATGGTGATTTTTCTCTGAATTAAGTACTTCTTTGATTTTTGAAGATGTCTTCCTTTTGCTGTTTCTTGATATCTATTATTGGTTAGAGGAGGAGCTGCATGATATGTGAGTTGGGATTATTAGTTTCCAAGTCAGAACACCAAGCTATTATTCCCTTCCTTGGGGTCTTTAACAAAATATATCGTTCCTTTGAACTATCACTGTGTAGTTCCAATCTTAGAAAATGTACCTCCCCAACTCAAAAAGTTGTCTGCAGTTCCTTTCATTTTGTAAAGCTGATAAAAGGATATGTCAGTTTTTCATGGAAAACCAGCCAACCTCTTTTTCTCAGAGTAAATGGGTGATAAATATATTGCTTTGAAATTCTGTATTATGATGACTTTGGGTTTGTTTTTATTACTAATTTGCCTCCTAATTCTACTCAATTTCTTTGAAATGAAGACAATAAAAAAAGATATAAACTTGGAATGTATTTGTTGCACTGGCAGCTTTCAGAATTATACAATAAACCTTGACATTTGACATTCTCATTGCTAGTGATTGTAGGTCCCAGAAAAAATAGATGAAGCCAAGCAGAAAGACAGAGGTTGGGTTTTTATTGTGAGTGAGCCTGTTGTAAATCTTTGTTTATTGCCAAAAGTGGAGTTTTACAGATGCCAGTCTCTTTTGTATTTCAACCTCTAAAAAAATTTACTGGTGGCTAAAAGAATACTTAGCATCTTTTATTCAGTTCCTCACTGAGACTTAACTAAATGCATGCTAGAAACTAAGTCACTGACCCAGGGCCGGGGAAGAAGTTTCACTCCATGTAAAGAAGGTGACTATGCTGAAGGTCTGAACACTGCACAGTCAGTATTCTGCATTAGTGTGTCAAGCTCAATGGAGTACTAATATTCTACCTGTTAATGACAGCAGGGGGTTGAGAAGCAGAGTATGCTAATGTTGGATAGAAGGATCCTGGGTCTTTGTAATCTTCCATTTCTGACAAATGCCAGGGAGTAGCTATTGAATAGAAGAATAATGTTTAGTTCTGCAGGAGAAAGTGACATGAAAGGCAGTGTAGAATGTTGAGAGCTCATCCAAGTAAGTCAACTCTGAGTGTAGCTATAAAACAGGTGACCTTGGTTCAGGACAAGGAAGCCAAAATGCAGATGATCAATTGTAAAGACTAAATGTTATGCTGGAAGCTGGAATTGAGGATTCATCATGCCCAGAGTCACAACTTTAGATCAAAATATGAGCACAAGTGATTCCAAGTCTATGATAGTGAGATGCACACATTACCTTAGAGAGTGAGCTAAAATCATCTAAACAAAGTATTCCACAGGCTAGGGCTGGGTGGGGGCTGAGGAGCACAGACCCTGGGGAACAGCAGACCCAGTAGTTCTGGCTGAGGTGGGGATGGCTGAGACAGTACTCTGCCACACTACATGCACTGAGTTGGTGAAAGAAAACAAGCCAAGCTAACCCTGCTCCAGTTCATAACCATTGGGTGTTTGTACTCTCTCAGATACATCAGTGTTCCAATACGGCTCCTCTGCCCAGCCTGTTACATACCTGTTGTTACTAAGAAGAAACTGAAGCTCAGAAATAATAGGAAGTGGAGTTTAAGGCTCAGTTTGACTCTAGGAAGCATATATCTAACTGATGCATACATCCCTTCTACTT
>PVIC010013770.1:0-37598 GCA_004025085.1 Thryonomys swinderianus | reverse complement strand
TGAGCCACCATGCCCAGCACTGTGGTATGTGGTATTAATGGCTGGTGGGCGTGAGTCTCCACACCAGCATTGTATGTGGTTACTGCGGATTGAACTCAGGACCTTGCGCTTGAGAGGCAGGCACCGGAACCACTGAGCTAACGCTCCAGCCCGAATGTAATCATTTTTGTACTGCAAATGTGTTTTTTTCTGCTTCTCAAATTTTATTGCATGTATCTATGCCTTAGTTTTTTTCTCCCTTTATCGAGTTTATTGATACAATTTAGGTATACATAACAATTACATGCCTCACTGAGAATTTGTGCCTGTACATGATGTATCTTGATTCTCATTTTCCCATCCCCTTGCCCTCCGTACAACATATCCCCACCCCCTATGTAGCTAAGCTTTTTTTTTTTAAACATGTATTAATAAAAATAAAAAATACACTTTAGTCAATGTGTAGCTGCAGTTTTAAAGTTTTAGATTTGGCACACTTCTTTATTTATTCGAAAGTATTTATTTCCACAAATTTTTATCCACAGTTGAATATTACAGTGGCTAGTACAAGCAGTTTTCTTTAAACAAAGGTGTATGTAGTTTAGAGATTTGTCCAAAATGGAAAAATATTTTTATCAGCATTATTTATTCTATGACAGTAGAACTACCCCTGAAAATGTTGGAACGCCTTTCAGAGGCAACCCTTCATCTTTCAGTTGGTGGCAAGACATTCTGTACACATCTGCATTATTCTAATATCACTTTAGAAAGTGACTTAATTTCATCAGATTGATTCCCTCTATTAGAACTAGAAATTTTTTTAGGAAAAAACCATCTTTAGTATCCAATGACTTTTTAAAAAACTCAAAAAACAAGAAACCCCATCCTGTGCTTGCCATTGGCATTAACCTCTAATTTTCTATGCTTCCTAAATTCTCTTAAGTATGGCACAAAAGTGTGTACAAAAGTTAAATATCATTATTTGGCTCATGCAGCAAATTAATTTTAAAAACTGAACATAAATATTCTGTGAGGAAAAATGAAAGGGTCCTGCCCCATGCTGTCACTCTTTAGTAACTATTTAGTCACATAGGCATAACACAAGGGCTTCAATTTAGGATGCTCTTTCTGCCTTAAAATTAGGCCAAGTGTTTGAAAATTGAATTTATGCAAATGAAATGGATTCTAATTCATTAGGTATTAATCTTAGTGTATTTATTAAGGCTCTAAGGAAATATTTGATAAATTAATAGTGGAATTTTTCTCTAAATTTTCTAAGCTCCTAGTTTCTTTTTTAATTTTCAAAAGCCTTAAAATTTATATTGAGAAATATCAAAGAAAGCAACTTCTGTCGACATGCTCCATGGACAGGGGGCAGGAAGGGGAGTCTTATCTCTGAGTTCATCTGCTCCTGTATGCCACAGGTATCGCCACTCTCAGTGCATCTCCCACAGCACAGAGAGAACCCATGTAGATATATGCTTGTCAGCTCATGGACAGCTAAGTCACATGTAAATATGCCCATAGCTATAGGTAAATAGATAGGTCCCATATAATCCTCAATTCATCTATAAATATTTGACTCGTAATTTTTAAAGTGCTTCTATTAAAATCAAAAGTCTACCGTATTACACTGAAATGTTGAAATTCTTCTGACAGCAACTTATTTCAGGGAAACAACTGATAAATCAGTTATTTTAGTAACTTCTAAAGGCACACAGTGAGAAGTATTGAACTAAATATTAAAGAAACATCTGTCCCGAGTTCAAACCCTGTTATTTAAATTAAGTTACTGATTTCATAAAATTGGGAAGTGTTTGAGTTGAACTGACATTAAAATGAAATAGTAAAAATGCTAACAAAAAATTATTAGTTTCCTAAAGATGCTTCTTTTAAGCCTCCATGTTAAATAAGATAGATCTAAGCAATATATAACCAATTACTGTATTTCTTTATTGTTACTCATCTATAAATTAAGTATAGTTCCAGTGAAATACCTTGAAGAAATCTAAATCAGTCATTTCATAGGCTAAGACTCCCTCTCCCCCACTCTAATTGCCTTTGGTCCCTAGTGACAACCATGCCAGCAGAGTAGCAGCCCAAAGAGCTGGAGGAGATGACAATGTCAGACATAAAAGGATGGTAAGCCATTGCATCTGCGTAATCACTGCTTGTCAAACTGCTTATCACTCCATTAACAAGGCATTCTTGGTTAACCTCAAGGCTAAAGACAGTCGTTACATGACAGACTCAGTTTTGAACTAAAGTGCATCAAAGAACAAATTGTACTTCATAAACAACTTTACAGGAAGAGGTAGCCACAAACTCAGTTAATTTCAGCTGGGTTTCTACAGTCACCATGTGAGCTGTGAGGTGAGTGTCACAGATGTCAGTAGCTGAGACAGAGGGAAGGCGGTGCTCTGTGAAACACCTAAGAGCAGCCAGGATGCTTAATATGGACGCAGAGGAGATGACATTGATGATAACTTATTTGGACATGAGTTGGCAAGAGCTGGGCCTTGTTCTGGCTGTGGCAGGTGGGAGAATGACCAAGGACACTGAGTGTACAGGTAGAGGACATTATTTTTCAGGCTTTTGTCCCTGGAGCTCTCTAGATTGGGTGGCTGAGTACAATAAGATGGCTGTGGTGGTGGTGAAGTTGTTTTACTTCCAGTTTATGAAGAAACCTTACATTCTTGCTGTAATATTGAGGCTATTCTTGACAGGTTTGCAAACCATTTGTTCCTGTTATAGGAAACAATCTGTTATTATTAAATATGGGAAAGACAGTAAAACAGTGGGTGTAAAAGTATGTAGGATTTTCTATTGAATGGTTGCTTTTGAATAGTCAAAAAAACCTTCAAAAAGAAGTCAGTAAACATCTAAGCCTATTATTATTATTATTATTATTATTTTTTTTTTTTGCTTTTTGGAGACAGGGTCTTGCTTTGTAGTTCAGGCTGGCCCTGAGCTCACTATGGTGCCCAGGCAAGCTGCCGCAAACTCAGCAATCCTCCTGTCTCTGCCTCCCGAGTGCTGGGATTACAGGCGTGAGCCACCACGTCTGGCATTGTGGTATGCGGTGTTGTTGGTGGGCATGTCTCCACACCCAGCATTATATGTGGTTACCGGGGATCGAACTCAGGACCTTGCACTTGCAAGGCAGGCGCCGGAACGACTAAGCTAACCCTCCGGCCCCTAAGCCTATTATTATTAAATAATCTTTTAAAAATCTTTTATATTGGAGATATATGAGAAGGGGAAGTTGGCCTAGCTATTTTATTTTCTTAAAACAAAAAGCCCCAATTAAAACAAAAACCCAACAAAGCAAAAACAAAACTAGTAAATCTTTGGGTAAGTTAACGATCACAGATTGTTTAAAGCCTTTTTAAAGCAACTAGGGTCTCAAACCAAAGTCTGCTTAGGTCTGTATGTAATTGTTATGGCCGATGCTTACATGTCCCCTAAAACCTCCTTCAGTCCTAGGTGGGGCTTATTCGAAGGTGGCTGTATCTAGAGTGTGTGGTGCTGGAATCGGAATTGATTTGCAGTGCAGTGCTCTGGCTGAAGGGCACTAGGACTAAGGGCATGAGTGCTCCCTGCCCTAAGTAGTGAAGATAAGATAAAAAGGGCATAAAGAGGCTGTTAAGGTCCCTTCTTGCTTTTGCTATCTTCTGCTTGCTATGAATTTCCCTTTCTGCAGTGTCTGTCTGCCAAGCCACCCTACCTTGGAGCCAGCTGATTATGGACTGAAACCTCTACAAACTGTGAGCTAATTAAACCTTTCCCAGATATTTTTTCACAACAGTGAGAAAAGTAACTAAAACTTGTATCTTGGGTGTCTAGAATTAGTAGTACACTACATAATGCTCTTATTGGGGCATCACTGGCATTAAGAAATCAACAGCTTTCACTGACTTTAGTCTTTATATCTTTAAAACAAATTATCTTCTTTTCATATTTAGCATATATACATTTTGTTTTATGCAGAGTTTGGCTGGACTTGGTAGAAAATGGACTACCAAAAATCCTGAAACAGAATTTTTCCATCTTTCTTACATCTCATATCTGCAATAGAAGCATTTTTTTTTTTTTTGCTTTTTGAGACAGGGTCTCGCTTTGTAGTTCAGGCTGGCCCTGAGCTCACTATGGTGCCCAGGCAAGCTGTCCCGAATTCAGCAATCCTCCTGTCTGCCTCCCGAGTGCTGGGATTACAGGCGTGAGCCACCACGTCCGGCATTGTGGTATGCGGTGTTGATTGCTGGTGGGCGTGTCTCCACGCCCAGCATTATATGTGGTTACCAGGGATGGAACTCAGGACCTTGCGCTTGTGAGGCAGGCACCGGAACCACTGAGCTAACCCTCCGGCCCCAATAGAAGCATTTTTTAACATAAATCTTCCATAAACCTAAAACTATGTAAAATAACTTGAGCACTTATGGACTTTGTCTTCGAATTTTGATTCAGAAATCAACACTGACAATGTTTGATCTGAAGGTTAACTACCCTCCTATCTCTGACTCACTTGTCATTAACATAGATGTCTGAGAAGCCTCTCAGAAGGGCCCAGTCTGGATTTTGTTCTTAAAACATTTTCAGAAGCTCATGTGTCAACCTGAGTAAACAGTCAGTATCTGCCATTGTCATAGTTATTAAGTCCTGTAGGAGAAATTGTATCACATATTTTGATATTACATTAATTTGGGCATTCTTCAGTTATACACAAAGATCAAAACTAGGCAGCTCCTATTTTTATAGAACTGGCACCTTTTATGTAGCCACAGACTGCTCGGTGGCTATAGATTATGTTGTATATTTGTTTAGATTGAAATCAAACCTTAAAAAAATTCCATATTTCAAGTGTTTTTATTCTGAGAATTGATACAAAAAGTAATGATAAACATGTGTTTTATTCTGCCTAGTTCAGCATTCTTTCCATTTCTGATTTGATCCAGTTTTACCAGATTTAACAGGTCCTCAGATTCACATGACTGCATATGTTTCCTTGTGCTCATTAGAAATTGAGTTGATGCTGGAAAAGGTACAACTTCAGACTTCATTAAGGAACTCCAGGTTGAGACATGCTGGAATATGGATTGAGTCCATGGTCAGAGAAGATGGATTAAATGGAAATAAAACAGGAAACATGTGTTTGAAGTCTAGCAGCAGTTGCTGAGGGTCATTCCGCTCTTGTAGTTGTGCCTGTGGGAGAGAATAAGACCACATAAATATTTGGTGCACACAAATGAGTTGGTGTTGGGAACAATCCTGTTTGGGAGAAATAAATGGAAGGTCGAAACTGACCAGGCCTTCCTGCATGAAGAGACTTCAGACTTAACCATGTTTAAAACAATTCTGTTTGGGAGAAATAATTGGAAGGTCAAAACTGACCAGGCATTCCTGGTGCAGATGGACTTTGGACTCAACTTTACCTCTGGTAACAACAAGGACTCTGGTGGTCCCACATGCTGTGATGCTTCAGGGTGGAACTGCACCACTGCTGGTATCTGCCCTGCCCTGTGGGATCTTCATCTACAAACTGCAAACCCTCTCTCGGACTATTGTGGGTATCGGCCCTGCCCTCTGAGTCTTTGTTACTCTAGAGGTGCTGAATAAAAGGTGTGGCAGGCTGGGGCCTGGGGCCTTTTGCTACCCAGAGTAGCATGGATCAGGCCCAAGCTCAGCTTCTCTAAGCCTCATTTCTGGCTAATTAGCAATTATTTCAGTGTGTGCCATTGACTCACAGGAGTATAGAACCTAATGCAAAGGTTCCAGTTACATTCCCTTTCCCTGTTTCCCACAAGTTGGCATACAGGATGGAAGATATCTAAAATAATCAAGGAGGCCTTTGAAGGCCAAGAAAATATGGGCTCCCTATCCTTGAAGTATTTAGCGGTAAGAGAAACCCTGGATTAGGTTGTTACAGATCAGATGATTAAGCATTCTTAACAGTTCTAACAAAGTTTTGTTCTGTATAAAGGAGAAGGTGAAAATAGATCTCAGGTCGGGCCATGTGGAAAGGCACAGTAGTGAAGTGGTTAAAGTCATGGGTTCTACAGGCACAGGGCCTGAGCTCTTATTATGGTCTTTGGCAATTTCTTGAACCTCTCTATGCTTTAGTTTCTTCATTTGCAGGATGGAATGGGAGCAAGTAAAATCACAAGAAAGGCAGAGGAGGAATTCCAGGAGTTGTCCTTCCACTGAAGTGAATTCCAACAATGTTGATAGCAACAAGAACAATAATTTATCAAAAGAGATTCTCTAATAAGATTAACTGAGTTGGAAAGAGTATTATCATTTATCTCAGAACTCTATAACTTGCTTAGACACTTATTACAACCAGGAGAATATCTGATGGAGAGGCTGATATTTGCTGACAAAGCCTTGTATGTGAACAGCTATTGTCACTGGCTCCCATGAGGATATAAGCCCAATTCCAGAGCAGGCAGAAGGACCCTGTTGTCCAAAAAGATGGAACTATGCATTTTGGTTCATCTGCCAGGTCCCAGCACAGATCCTGAGATGAAATGGCTGCTCCTGGTAACATCACCTGAAGAGGACAAATCCTCTCTCCTATTCCCTCTATTTGAAGCCAGACATTTTAGGAAAATAAAACAATTAAAAATAGAACATTTTGGGACCAGGGATTTAGTTCAGTGGTTCTGGCATCTGCCTTGCAGGCACAAAGTCACAAGTTCAATCCCTGATAACCATATACCACAATGCTGGGCATAGTGACTCATGCCTACAAACTATGATGCCTGGTGTGGTGGCTCGCACCTGTAATCCCAGCACTCGGGAGGCAAAGGCAGGAGGATTGCTGTGAGTTTGAGGCTTGCCTGGGCTACAAAGTGAGCTCAGGGCCAGCCTGAACTACAAAGTGAGACCGTATCTCAATAAATGAATGAATGAATGGATAGATAGGTAGATAGAATGAACATTCAGTAAAGGAGTTCACTTGGGAGATCTGAAAGGATCAGATAGGTATTGGAAAGATTAGTGAAACTGAACATAAAGCAATTGAAGTGATCCAGTCTGAAAGAAGAAAGAAAACAGTAAAAATGAATGATGTCTGAGGAACTAAGTAACAATATACTAATATATATATCATGGGGTGGGAGGGAGGGAAAGAGATTTAAATAATGCCCAAACATGTCTCAAATCTGATGAAATACATGTCTCTGTATATCCAAGAAGCTCAATTAATTCCAAGCAGGGTAAACTCAAAGAATTTCATAAGAAAACATGTTATAGTCAAACTTTCAATAACCAATAACCATATTCATAGCAACAAGAGTAGTAATTTATCAAAAGAGATTCTCTAATACGATTAACAGCTGATTGGATTTTTAAATTCTGGAGTAGCAGGGATTGAACTCTGGCCCTTATACTTCCACGGTAGGCACAGTACCACTTAAGCTAAATCCCCCATACTTTGATTTTTTTAAAATAGCTGATTGTTAATGAAGGGTAAGTGGCAGTGGTATAGCACAAAGTCCTAAACAGAAAAAAAATTTCAACTGAGAATTGTGTATCAAGTGAAACTTTAAGGAATGAAGATGAAGCTGGGCATGGTGGCTCATGCCTGTAATCCCAGCATTCAGGAGGCAGAGGCAGGAGGATTGCTGAGTTTGGGGCTTGCCTGGGCTACATAGTGAACTCAGGGCCAGCCTGAACTACAAAACAAGACCCTGTCTCAAAAAAAAAAAAAAAAAAAACACCTAGTATTCAGGGAGGCTGAGGCAGGAGAATTCCAAGTTTGAGCCTGGGCTAGGCCATTTTTATAAAGGAGCCAGGAATGTAGCTCAGCATAAAGATCCTGTGTTCAGGCCAGAGATTTAGCTTAGTGGTTCCAGTGCCTGCCTAGCAAGTACAAGGTCCCTGGTTCGATCCCGGTAACTACATACAACAATACCGGGAGAGATTGCTCATGCCTGTAATCCAGGCACTCAGGAGGCAGAGGCAGGAGGATTGCTGAGTTTGAGGCTTGCCTGAGTTACATAGTACACTCAGGGCCAGCCTGAACTACAAAGCAAGACTTTGTCTTAAAAAAAAAAAAAAAAAAGGATCTTGGGTTCAGTTTTCAGTACAGAAAAAAAAAAAGGATAAATCATTCCATAGAGACTAAAGATTCACTCCATGAAGAACAATTACAAACATACATGCCCCTAGCAACAGAGCTCCAAAATATATGAGAAAAATCAACAGAGCTAAAGGGAAAAACAATTTTCCCATAATGGCTAGACACTTCAATTCACCACTCTTAATGAAGGTAATGTTATGGCTTGTGTCTGTATGTTCCCCTACAGCCTCATGTAGGCATAGGTAGGGAAAGAAGTTAGAACACTGGCAAGGATTCCCTTGAAAAGGATGCTGGGAATCCTGTCTCTCTCACTTCACTGCCATGAGTTGAAGCCATCTTGTACAGTGGAGCCACAGGTCCAAAACAACAGAAATAAGTGACTGTTAACTACAATTTTCTGAAACTGAACCAAAATAAACTTTTCCTCAGAATAACAGGGAACTAACACAAATACAAATGGGATGGACGGAGATTACCCTTTTCATGTGGTTGTGAAGCTCAAAAGAATGAACTTATATAAAGCACTTTGCGTAGTTGTTAGCATATGGTATTATAGCAGAGAAAGAACATAAGACAGGACACCTTGACCGCTGCTAACCCCAGCTCTCTGTAAATTAATTGATTGATATGTGAAAGAAAGTAGCATATCTATTCTGCTTGTCCTTTGAGGTTGCATTTTGCATTTACTGCTTGTTCTCTATAAGCTAACACCCTGGGCTGGGGAGAAGAAACATTTTGGTCTAGATGGATTTATTTCCCCTTGTTATCTTTTTTTGTTGTTTTTGTTTGTTTGTTTTTTGAGACAGGGTTTCCACTTTGTAGTTCAGGCTGGCTCTGAGCTCATTCTGTAGCCCAGGCAAGGCTTGAACTCAGCAATCCTCCTGCCTCTGCCTCCCAATATGCGATTATAGGCGTGAGCCACCATGCTCAGCACTGTGGTATGTGGTATTGATTGCTGGTGGGCGTGAGTCACCATGCCCAGCATTGTACGTGGTTACTAGGATCGAACTCAGGGCCTTGCGTGGCAAGCGCCAGAACCACTGAGCTAAATCTCCGGCCCTTCCCTTGTATCTTTTGCAGACACTAAAATGCTTGTTTAAACTGTGTGTCTTTTGTTCTTCCTGCCTGCGAATTGATCATTAACCTCTGAATCATGCAGTTATAATCTGTTCTTTTACAAAGGCCACTGAATTGTTTCAGTATTACCAAGAATAAAGTCAGCCTACCTTGATTTCATGAAAACACAAGTCCCCCCGTACGAGCATGAGATAAGACAAATGCTTTCCCACTTTGGGACAACATTCTGCTTTGCTTCCAACAGAAACAACATATTAAAGCTTATGTATTAGTCAGCTTTCTGGGTCTGTGACAAATATCTGAGATAAAAGCAGGAAAGATTTATTTTAGCTCATGGCTTAGGGCAGTGGTTGGTCATCTCCCATTCGTTTGGCCTGTGGCAAGGCGGAAATTTCATGGCAGAGGAAAGCTGCTTGCCTCACAACAGCCAGGAAGCAGAGAGGGTGAGGGCCTAAGAAAAAGGATATCCTTCTAAGTTACCCGCATAGGGACCTGTTTCCTCCAATGAGGCCCCACATCTTCAAAAGCCTTTTCAGCAATGAACTCATCAGTGTCTTAACCCATTGATGTCACAATTCAATCACTTCTCAAGCTTGATCTAGCCAAATTGACAAGATTAACCACAAGTTCACTCCTTTGAAACTTGACACCTAATCACATCTCCTTAAACCATAATCACTTCCAAATAAAGATAACAAGGTTAGAATTCTGCCTGATATAACTATCTTATATACAACCAAAAGAGCAACAGTGTCCTCACTGAAGTCTCAGCAGTTCCAGCATTATGTAAAAGTTCAAGTCCAGAGTTTCCTCTGAGACTCAAGGCAACTCTTAACTATGAACCTCTATAACAAACAAAGTTATGTAACCCCAAATACAATGGCATAGGTTAAACCTTCTCATTCCAAAAGCCAGGAAAAGGGAGATAGAAAAAAATCAGACTGAAGTAAGGATGAAACCCAGACTTAACAAAACATTAAGTCCTGTAGCTCCAGGCCCAGCATCTGAGGTCTAGTATGGCATGATATGAACACTGAAGAGTTTGGGTGGCCCTGTCCATTTGCAGCTCATATGGTCACTCTAGGCTGGCTCTGCATACTCCTATCTTTCCTTAGCAGTTCCACGTTCCTGGCTTCCTGACCCAAATCAAAGTTTTTCAAATCTTTTGACTACTTTTTGCTTTTCCTTTTCACTGTAAGTCTGGTTAAAAGCAGCCAGCAATATTATGCCACTAATTGAATGTTGTGCTGCATTGGAGTTTCCTCTTCTAGATCACTTAGTCTGTCACCTTTAAGCTTAGCTTCACACAAAATTTTAGGGCATGAACAAGTAGACAAATTCTTTGGCAGAATATAAAATGCATATTCTAGTTTTCCTTTACATCTGATATCTCATGAACACAGTCTTTACTGTCAATATTCCTCTCACCATTCTGGTCTTTCTGAGCCCCAATAAGAACTGGCTGTTAAGTTCTGCTTATAGCATTCCAGGATTTTGGTAGTCAGTTTCTTTCAGTTTTTCCAAATACCTTCTACAAACAAGTTCCAGAGGCTTCTGAACCTTGTAGTCACATCAAGTCACAGTAGTAACTCTACTTCTGTGTGCCAGCTTTTGGATTAGTGACCTTTCTGTCACTGTGACAAAACCAGATAAGACAAAGCCAGGCTCACAGTTTCAGAGGTTTTAGTCCATGGTTACCTGGTTTCATTGTTTTAGGTCAAAATATGGCAGAGAAAAGCTGCTCACCTCATCCAGCCAGGAAGCAGAGAGGAGGGAAAGAGAGCACAAAAAAAGTCATATCCTTTAAAGTTATACCCATAGTGAACTACTTCTTCCAACTAGATCTACCTCCTAATTAGTCCATTTAGCTATGAACTCATCAACTTATTTACAGCATTCTCACAATTCTGCCACCTCTCTGGGCCACTCTTGCTAACAATCAAGATTAACTGTCATAGGCTGTAACTTTTTAGAGGTTTTATAATTTTGGCACGCCTCTAACTCAGCAATCCTCCTGTCTCTGCCTCCCAAGTGCTGGGATTACAGGCGTGAGCCACCATGCCCAGTGAGAATCTGTATTTTTATTAAGCCTTGAAATAGAAGCTGTGATTGGTCAATACATGGTAGCGTTGAAAAGTGCTAGGAAACAGACTTACAGAAGTAAGTCAGTTTGAAGACACGATTTTTATTTATTTATTTTTTTTGAGTGTGTGCATGTGTGGTACTGGAGATGAACTCAGAACCTTGTATTTGTGAGGAAGGTATTGTGCTATTGAGCTAAATCCCCAGTCCTTAAGATGGTTTTATAGTACAGCAGAAATTCAGACTGTCCAAGTTTTCCTAAGCTACTTACTCGGATAATGAAGGAAAGTCGTCTTTACATTTCCAAGTATTGATCACAAAATACTCATATTTAGCACATTAATGGGTAGGATAAATTTTAAGGTAATTTTAATGTTTTGGAAAATGATTTGAAATAACGAGCAATGTGTAGAAGAGATAAGGATACTTAGGGAGGAATAAACAACATACCTCACTAACGCACTTACTTCATTAAACTTGCATCTGACTTGGCATATATTCTTTTGACTTTTGACCTGATTTCTCTTCTTGTAAACCATGCTGTTATCAGTTCATAATCACTTATAGTTCTCCCTTTGATCTGTCTCAGACATTTAGCAAAGAGTAAGACTTTCTAAATTTGGTTTTTGCTTGGCTCATTTAACAACCTTCCATCTTTCTATCAGTGGCAGGTCTTCCATCACCCAACTTGTCCTCCCCTTTCAGCTGCTGGCTCTATTTGTTTCTTAACTGAGTCCTTTCATAAGATGCCTTTCTATCCATAAGGAATGACTTTCTGTCCACTTCTCTCTGTGGGATGCATCTGAGTAGCAGCTGGCATGTCCCCTATTGTCCCTAAGGGAAAAATCAACCTTCAGTATGACTTGGAACCCATTCCTTCAACTTTGGCCTCTATTCTCTACTTACACACAAAAGTTAAAATCATGTACTATTTAGCACAGTTCTTTTCAGACCCAGGGGCCCTT
The DNA here is from genome assembly GCA_004025085.1 of Thryonomys swinderianus. Taxonomy (NCBI): domain Eukaryota; kingdom Metazoa; phylum Chordata; class Mammalia; order Rodentia; family Thryonomyidae; genus Thryonomys; species Thryonomys swinderianus. The sequence continues at coordinate 25,412 of PVIC010013770.1, read as the reverse complement.
TCTAAATCTCTACACTGATGCACAGTAAGGAGTACTGAATAAAACCCCAAGTATTTCAAAGAAATAGCTTCTTATACAAAAGCCTGTGTTTCCTTATGGTTCTTCAATGTCTTTAATCATCCACTCTTTGGGTTCCCCTTTTCCTGACCTTTCTCAAAATTATTTCATGTTGGCATTACTTCACTGGTTAATGTACCATATCTTTGTAAGGGGTTCCAATTGTGTAACTGTAACATGCTGTACTCTGAATTATCAGTTAATGCTGTTAGTCACTGTGACATACAAGGCTGGCACCCAGCCCAAATTACCTAGGGGCTCAACTTGAGTAAGCTTATTTAAAATAATAATTCAACTCTTAAGGCAGAGTTAAATATTCATTAGCCTAATGTGTTTTCTTCCAAGCACATTTCTAAGAAAATATTAAAAGTCTTAAAGAGAAGATTTAAGAGTTCAAACTGTTTTCTTCAAGAATATTTTTTGTTCCACTGATAGGCAGGATTGATATTTGTGCTTTTAAAATTCCTTTTGGGGGGCCAGAGATTTAGCTCAGTGGTTCCAGCGCCTGCCTCGCAAAGCACAAGGGCCTGAGTTTGATCCCCGGTAACCACATACAATGCTGGGCATGGTGACTCACGCCCACCAGCAATCAATATCACATACCACAGTGCCGGATGTGGTGCCTGTAATTCCAGCACTCAGGAGGCAGAGACAGGAGGAATCCTGAGTTTGAGGCTTGCCTGGGCTACATAGTGAGCTCAGGGCCAGCCTGGACTAAAAGCGAGACCCTGTCTCAAAAAAAATTCCTTTTGGTACTTTGGTTCAGTAACATGTTGGCAATAAAATACTACTACTACGTCTAAAACTTGAGAGGCAGAGTTATAAAACTTCAGTCCTCTGTGTGTGTACAATCACATGATACTCACGGGTGACAGGGGTCATGTTTATTTAAGTAGAAGACAGGAATGAAAGGCATTCTAGCACATAATGTAACTAGCATTTTATGAATAAAGAGAAGGTTAAAATCTAAATCTTCAAGTTGCTTTGCAGTGTTAGTTTAGGAGTTTTATAAAAATTGATTTATATTTTAAAACTCACCTGGATTGTTCGTATGAAAGACACTGTTACTCGTTCTTCAAATTCATTCAGGGGAGTATAAAGGTTCAAAATTTTGACAATCTATTGGAATGAAGACAAAATTTAACATAGAGCTAAATGAACAGAAGTCAACTTTGGAACTTTAAGAGATTATGTAACATTAGCACAAGAGTATAATCCTTTATGGAGAGGACTTATAAAGCTGATGGAGATACAGTGACAGTGACAGTAGAAATCTCCATCCACACCTGTGCCTGGTAGAGCTAAACTTCTTTACTGCATTTGTGTTCATCTGTCCCTTTCCCAGTGCTTGGTGACTTGTAAACAATGAAGAATTTAACGAACTGTTATCTAAAATCTTCAACCTCTTATCTACAAGTAATTTAAGAGTTTCTTCCAAAAAGTACTGGGAAATCTTATGTTAAGTTGAAGGGTCTTATTTAACAACGCCTAACTACATTCTTTTCCCCCATTAAAAATTCTTTTACATATGAGATTTTCTTATTTGAAATAATCTTTGAGATTATTTGAGATAATCTTTTCTCTACTACCAATTGTTTGATGGAAGTAGCTTACCCACATAAACTTGTGAGAATAAAATATATTTAAAAATGCGGAAAAGTTGGAAAACTTTCAATACTTTAGCAGGAGGAAGCAGTTTTAAGAATTTGATAATATATTAGTAGCTACTGGAGGAGGTAGCAACTAACTAATGTACTGAGTTTGGAGGTGACTGTTTCTAGGTGCTAGCTGGGAAGAAAATACATTTAGTTTGGAAGTCTGGTTTCCTTGTGCAATCTTTATTGCTCATTTCTAAATACACATGATGGAGGACAAGACTAACCTACCTATGAATTTGTATACACACATACACACAGTAGTAATACATCTGCAACCAAGTAATAATATAAATAAAATTGGGCATTGTGCTTATTATTATTTAAATACCTTTCAATGATTTCAAATAAAACAATGAATCAGCAGTAAAAATATGACCATGTACGGGAGGCAGAGACAGGAGGATTGCTGAGTTCACGGCAGCTTGCCTGGGCACCATAGTGAGCTCAGGGCCAGCCTGAACTACAAAGCGAGACCCTGTCTCAAAAACCAAAAAAAAAAGAAAAAAAATATGACCATGTTAAAACTATAATGATAAAGCAAGCAAATCATTGTAAAAAAGCAAAAGCCTATTTTTTTCTAGATAAGAAACAATGTAGAATTCATTTTTTTTTTTTTTTGAGACAGGGTCTTGCTTTTGTAGTTCAGGCTGGCTCTGAGCTCACTATGTAGCCCAGGCAAGCCTCGAACTCAGCAATCCTCCTGTCTCTGCCTCCCAAGTGCTGGGATTACAGGCGTGAGCCACCATGCCCGGCTAGAATTCATTTTTTAAAAAAGTTGTTCCTTAGGCTTGATGTGTTATGGGCTAGCTCTGTATCTTCCAAGTGAGCAAGAAGGCTATGAGAATTATGGGAAACAGCTAACAGGCCAAAACAGTCCTTGGTTCATCGGACATCCCATCAAGGCCAACCTCAGAAGTGTGTCAGTAGGGCATACAAAAGCTAGGAGAGAACACTAAAAAGCACCACTGGTGAGAACAGATTGGAACCAGAAGCAGGGCTTGCCTCAAGTACTGTGGGTGACAGAGGACTGCATAAGCATACCTGCTGGGTGCTGAGAGAGGTACACAGAGAGCAGATGGCCTCGGCATCCTCGTGAGTTTTCTTCTTTAACTGCAGGAGTTGGGCTGCCTGGATCAGAGGTTCCATGGTCTGAACTGCGCCACTCTGGTGAAGGTTTCTTCCCCGAAGCCACTCTTCAAGTTGGCTTATGTTGTACCTTAGCCATAGTTAAGAAGAAATTTACAGGGATGAGGACAGCTGCTATGTTTTGCAGGCCCCCTGCAACTCCTATCATCATTCCCTTCACCTTAATTGTCTCATGTGACTAAAAGTTTGAGGAGCATTTGGCATTCAACTATTTGTTGAAGGAAGGGTGCTTACAATTAAGCAAATATTAAATACTTCACATATCTACATAAATTGATTTGGGGGAGGCATTTATCATGCTGATTTTAGTAACCTATATTTAACATACAAATATACTTGTGTGAGTCTTCATGCCTCTTAACTAGATTTCCCTCTGACCTAGCAACACTGATCTAGTCTTTAGATCATGTAATCTTTAAGCTTTGATCTGTTTACAAGTCATCAACTCAGTTCTGATGAATTTCACTGAGATGGAGATTTCATCATGTACTGATTGTGACAAGGACAAACAATAAGATTCAGATTTGACTTCTAGAGATAGAAGCCTTGTGTTTTGATCCCAGCTAGAGTTGGGCCCACTCTCTGTTGGAATGACGCCTCTCACCTGAGTTGCATTCCTGTGCTCCAAGAGCAGACGTCCTTCCGCAGGAGGAGGTTGTTGAGAGTCACTGCATTGATCATGTAGAAGAGCTGTTTGAACACCTGGAGGATGATCTCAGGATCCAGGCCCTGGTCACACATCACCATATGAAAGGAATTCATCTGGTGGATGATGGCTTCCAAGCAGTATGAGTTGTCCCCGTCCACCATGCTGGAGGAGCGCTTCCGGTAGCCCATTGGCTTTACACCAGACAGACCCTGAATGCTCTCATTTTCCAACATGGCAGAAACTGAAAGAAAAGCATAGTTCTCCTCAAACCAACTCTGCCATTGGACCACTCAGATCAAACAGTGCTTGGGGCTTTAGCAACGATACATTCCAGAGGTGTACAATGTTGACATGCTCAGTAATTTGCCACATTTGGCAAAAAATTTCTAATGTGTCAGACACTATATGAAATAGTTATGGACCAAATTTTCACTTAAATTTATTGATCATAGGAAAAAGATAATGCATATGCATGAGTTCGATTCTGTATGGTCTGTGCTAAGAGTCCAAAGTTTGAGAACTGAGCAATTTGCATGCAGTTACTGTCTGCCATTATGTCACTATTAACTTAGCAAGTCCAACTTAGTTACAGAGCAGCATTTAACTGCATGCCAGGTACTTTATGTTTAATACCTCTTTTCATCATCCAATGACCTTTTGAGGTTCTATCTATTTTACTACTGAGAGAACTGAGACATAAAGTGATTCAGTAATTTCACTACAGTCATGCTGCTAGAAGTGTCAAGGTAAGGCCCTGAAGCTAGATCTGTCTCCAGAACTGGTGTTATCACCCTCACATTATTATGAGTTCTGAAGTCTTGCCAGCTTGATGTCAGTTTCCCTGTGTGGTGCCTTAGGAGAAGACTGCCAGAAAGGAGGACTTGAATGACTTCCTCCTAAGACACCCTTCTGGATTGCTTCTGCTTGGAATTCATGCATAACCTGCTTGTGCTGTAAGAACCAAGAGAAGGCATTACACATGGATGAAGGGTTAGTTCCCTCCTCAGCCTTCATGGAGTGCAGTGAGTGATGTACGTATGTGTCACCTTTATCTGAAAATATAACTGCTTTGTTTTTCAAGTCTAACTTCATGTTTAATGCCCACATGTACTTACTGCTTTGTATAGAGTAAGTCTTCAGTAAATACTACTGCTGACTGCTTACTGCTGTGTTCTTTTACATGAACCCAAATCCTTTCTTTTCTTCAGAATTAAGTATATAATGGGTAAGAGGATTATATCTTTTCACCATAGATGATTTTTACTTTTTGAGAATTTGTATTCATTACTTATTGAAATTATCTGTTTTGGGAAAATAATATGATATGCTACAGGAGAAAAGATAAAGGGAAAATTTTATCATTATGCAATCATAATATATTTTTCATGGGATGGCCTTGAAAATTTCACAGGTCATTTAGGGATGGTGAGTATACCTACTCATGCCTTCACTGAGAAAGCCTTTGCTTTGTAGAGACCATGGCTAATATATTTGGATTCCAGAAGGCCAGAGAGACACCCCTCCTTCTAGGTCCCAGGACAAGGGCCAGAAACCTGTACCAGCTTACCTATCATAGGCTGCAGCAAGCCCTCGGCGATTTTAATGAGCTGCTGGTATATCTGAATGGAAAGATCACTCAGTACCTGACGGTATTCAGTGAGGTCAAAGTTCTTAAGACAGTGTTCATTCTGCTTCGCAGTGTTTTGGGTCATGAAGCCCTGCAGAGGAGAGATGCGGTTATTGAGATTCTATGATCTCCTGGGCTTAGAACAACTTGGGGGCACTGTTCATATTATGGTTTATATCTAGATGTCCTCCTTAGAGTTTTATTCACTCATAAGTGGGTGTTTTGGAAGGTGATTGGATCCCAGTATGATATTTATGGGATTAGTTCATAGATGAGTTGATAGCTAAAGATGATTTGGGCAGTCAAGCCTGGTAAGAGGAGGTGGGTCACTGAAAGTGTAGCCTGGAAAGGTCTATCTCCTTTTCTTGTCCCTTGATCTCTTTTTGCTTCCCAATGACCTGCCTTAGAGCCAGCAACCTCTGAACCAAAACCTCTACAAACTGTGAGCAAAACAAAACAAACAACAAAATAAAACAAAACAAAGCAAATAACAACAAAATTCCTCTAATTTGTGGGTTCAGATATGGTGCTTCAGCAATAAGAAAAGAAAAACAGGTCATGTTAGTAATTCCCAGGATCTTCCTACTTGTAAGATTTTCTACAAAGTCCTATCAGTTTTCAAGGTCTTTATGATAGCCTTTGAACTTGAAGGCAGTGGAAAAACCTCAACATGACAGAAAAGTAAGAACTGTGTAATTAAAAAGGCCTAAATCATAGAGTCCAAACCCCTAAAAAGTAAAGTAATTTCCCTAAAGTAACAAAATGTGGGTTGGTACCAGGTTAGAGAAAAAAGATCATGCTTTCTGTGGTCTCTATTTAGGTTATTCAAAAATGCTGAGTATACTGAGACCTTAAAGGAGCATGACCGTGGGCCAGATTATATGACTGTACATTGAAACACCTTATATGGCCTGTCACTGAGTATCAGAGCAGCAGATGAACAGATTCCATGCTATAGCACTGTGCCCTCTCTGCTTTCTGTATTAATTGGATGAAATAGCATGTAAGAACAACTCTGTCAACACTGAAAAGATTCACTGACCAATGTCCATTTCATTCAGACCCAGTGAAACCAACAACAGCTAAACAGATCAGTGCTTTCAAAAAGGTGACCATCCCCAGCAAAGCCTCTTGTACTGTGCCAATGGATAAAGCAATTTTTAATACAACAAAAGAAGGGGGAATAGGAGTGACTGTGGTTGCTAAGATAGTCTTCCCTTCTTCCTTGTTAGACTACCCAGACCTGTTCACATTCTGGTTAAAGTCATTTTTTTTTTTTTTTTTTTTGAGACAGGGTCTCGCTTTGTAGTTCAGGCTGGCCCTGAGCTCACTATGGAGCCCAGGCAAGCCTTGAACTCAGCAATCCTCCAGTCTCTGCCTCCCAAGTGCTGGGATTACAGGCATGAGCCACCACGCCCAGCACTGTGGTATGTGGTATTGATTGCTGGTGGGCGTGAGTCACCACACCCAGTATTGTATGTGGTTACCAGGGATCGAACTGAGGACCTTGCACTTGCTAGGCAGGCGCCGGAACCACTGAGCTAATTCTCTGGGCCTCTGGTTAAAATCTTATCTGAGAACATCAGCATATAGAACAACAATCTGCATTCTACTCAGTTTAGGTTCCACTGAATAAAATGAGAAATATTAAATAACATTAAATGTCATTCTTCATCTACAGAAAGAATAGTCTGTTTCACAGTTACACAATAGAAAGCCAGTCTTCCACCTTTAACTCATCCCTTTCACAATGAAAGCAGATGATCAAACTGAGGTTCCGGTTCTCAGGAGAGATGTTAAATCCAGTCACCATGCAAAGAAAGGAAGACTGACTGGCAGCTCCTCACGTTGTCTCACAGAGAACATCAAAATTTGTTCTGGCATAAAAGATGGAACAACTGTTTAAAGACTGTTGTATGGATCTCATCTGTACTACAGAAATGTGGATGGGGTGTTCTGTGTAAACAAAGGGAGAAAGGAAAGTAAGAGGGAGACCTGCAAGGACCTGGGAGTGGGCAGACGGGAGCCAGCAAGGCTCTCAGAGGAGACACCAGGTGGAAAGTGCACTGTCTGTTGTAAGGTCATCGGGCTGAAGGCAGAGCACAAGAGAGGAGCTTTCAAGGAACAGAATTGAAGAGAGTGAGTTCTAGATAGAGCTGGGCCCCAGAGGAATATGAAATGATGGTATCAGTGCCTCAAGTCAAATTTGAAATCACTGGACAAGGAATCATATCTGATTGGAACCATGAAGCTGAGCTTCAAGGTCAGTTTACGCTAACATAGTTCTCACTAGGACCTGAATTCTTTACCTATGACCATCCTTACCTATCCTGAATAGGACAAACTAAGCAGGGCATTTAGGATATAGTCAGACACACTAAACAATTCAGCTTTCTTCCAGCATTCATAGAAATGGGCTCTTTTAGGATAGTTTCAGAAATGTAAGGTCATTAGGATTTCCCTGGAGAATCCCAGGGCTTTCTGAGAATGGGTACATTAAACAAACTCTTTTTCTTACCAATTCTACTTACTTAAGGGGTGCTTCTCAGGGGCCCTTGGGCTAAAGAAAGCCACCAGAACTAGGTGTCCTGTGGCTTCTGTCACCAGGGAGGACAAGACAGGCTCACAGTCTGAGGTGCCAGAATGTGCTCCAAAGACTTTACACTGTCTTCTTAGGGGACCCAAGGCAGGGATTCTGTTGGGTGAGTACTCACTTCATCTCCACTGTACTGCTTCAAACAGTGAAGGAGGCGGCAGGTGTTGGATAACCAGAATGTTGTCATCTCAAAGTCGTCATTGTGCTTCTGTGAAAAGAAATGGACATTCCCTGAGCTCCTGTCAGGTGAAGTGCATACTCTCTGCTTGTCTTCCTGGCTTCCCTGCTTTTATCAAGTATTCCTTAGCAGCCCTGCCTGGTAGGGCACATACCAGTCAGAGAGGAGAAATCTTTATGAGAGTTGTGTCCCTATGCCTCCACCACAAGGGACAGTACACAGGACTCAGTCTGTTCCTCCCCGTTCCTCTGATCTGTGACGCACATTCAGGAGCACACCTGAAGAAGCTGCTGTCCCCATGATGGAACAATATGAAGCCAAGTGGTAACTCAGCCAGTGGCTCCCGGTGCTCATCTAAGTCCTTGGTCTGGCTGGCCCCGATCCCCAACTGTCAGCTCTTTAACACAGTAATGCTAGGGAGCAGGACAGTGAGATATTTTGTTGTTCCATGGATGTACAGGGCAGATGTCCAACAATGTCAAGTATAGAACCTGACAACAGACTGATAGCTAAGTGACAGAGGCCACTCAGAAACCCAGTTATGATCCCACTTCTTTCTTTGAGGCAAACGCCATCATTATCTAAATGGCAAGGAGTGGTATGAGCTGACAATAAAAGAGTTGAATAGTCACTGCTGAGGAGGCTAATTTAGTGTGGGATAACAGAAAGGCTTCCCTTCCTGGGCTAAGACTCCAGCTGGAAGTTATTAAAGAGGTCAAAGCTAGGGACACAAATGTGACAGTCCCAGTACATGGATGATACATATTTAATGCTATGTCTGGATCATAATGCACATGGAGACTAGAGCAGGGAAGGGAGTGCAACTTCCAGGAGCACAAAGTCAGAAGCTAAAGGCTGGCGTGGTGTTCTCAGAGCAGGCACCATGGGCTAGTAGGCTCAGAATTTGTTGGGGCTCAGTGCTTCTGAGGATGGGTTGCATCTGGAAGTGGCAGTATGGGGGAGCACTGAAGACAGTCTCTAAGAGATACTTGAGGCTCATGCCTGGCTGGAGGCTGACCTCACTTTGCAGGCTGACTTGTGCCTATACTGCTCAGAGCCTTACGTCTTCAGACAGCATTCCTGAGCTCCTTCAATACCTGTGACAGCTGAGTGCTGGTCCAGACTGCCCCACCTTGTAAACTGATGAATGTCAACAACTCTTCTGTCTCACAGCCTGGATAGTAAGCACCTGGTCTCTCAGAAAAATGGAAGAGTGCCTGTTCCAGATGTGCCTGAACTCTGTCCAGGGTGAGCACCCACCAGGGGCTGCAGCAGGACATCTCCCTGGCGTCTGGGGCACTGAGCAGCCAAGCCTTCTCTCTGAGGTCTACATGGAGTTTTGAGCCTCTTACCCTTTCTGAGTTGTGCACCATCCTCTGGGAACACCTGGACAGCCTATCTCCTCAGTTGGAGGCTTAAGAACCCAGATAAGAGAAGCAATGGTGAGATGCTATCTTCCTCCAGGCTGTGAGCCCCAAAGCCTCTTACCTTCAGGACTTTCTTAATGCCATTGATGGTGGAGGTCAGCAAGGAGTGCACCTTGAGGTCGTCATTGGTGTAGTCTGCATGTCTGATGCACATGTAAAGGATGTATGCAGGGAGGCAGGGCACTGTGCCAGACAGCATCTGGGGCTTCAGGTCTAACAACAGTGACAGCAAGAGTAAGGTCTATGGGGTCACTTTGACTGTTAGAATTCCATCTTGAAATAGAAATATTTACAGTATTTCCTTGCCACTCTCCTAGAAATAGAGCTCTCACAGAAGGCCAGGAGAAATAAAAAGGAAGTCCCAAGAATATAGACATTCTTTCTGGCTTCAACTACTAGTAGTTGCTAGTCAAAAGAGTAGAACTAGCTGGGTATAGTGGCACATACCTAATCCCAACACTCTGGAGGCTGAGGCAAGAGGATCCCCATGAATTCGAGGCCAGCCTAGGCTACATAGGGAATTTGAGGCCAGCCTGCACTAAGAAGTGAGACTCTGCCTCAAAAAAGAAAAAACAAAACAAACAAAACTTTTCTTCCAAACCCAAACCAAACTCCTAGTTGTCTGATCTACAATATTAAAATAGGCTCCTAAAGCTTTATCTTTACAATATGTAGGAAAAAGACCCACAATTACATACAGATTTGATGGTCCTCAGCCAAGGTTCTCTGTGGCCAGAGGATAGCAGGCCATGGATAGCAAGGAGCTCCCTTACTGGTGAGCACGCCTAAATCCCAATGCTCGGCACGCACACACTTGCTACTACAGGCATAGCTGGTTCCCTAGCAGCCAGAGCAAAGGCAGCCCTGGCGAATTTGGCCAAGTATGTGTACCCAAAGACAGAGCCAGTCTTCCAAGGGCTGTCTGGACTGCCTCTCTCCTATGCAGTCATCAGTTTGGAACTGAATGACTTGACATCACTTGCCCTGACGTCTCAGCCAAACTGGCCAAGTGGGCCCTTGTTACTCTCTTTCCCTGCACCTCCTTAGCCTGACACTCTTCCAGGCCTGTTCTACTGCATCCTCCCATCCACCTTCCCTCTGCCAGGTCTTCTTAGGTAGGAATGTGAGGGGCTTGGGACTTTCCCCATGACCCGCAAGCTCATACTCAGCTCTTTGGCCCTTTCCTCCTAAGGCCGTGGAGAGCCAGGTGGAAACATCAGACTGTGTCCTGGTCCAGAGTATGCTAAGGGAGTCAGCAAAGCAGGCTGACAGTAGGGAAGAGCGGCAGGAGCTCAGAGAAACAGCAGCAAAGGCAAGATGGCAAGTGAGAAAGGGGCCCTGGGAGTCTCACTGGGGCTCTGTCCATACCCTGGTCCTCAGCCTTCCTTCTCATTACCTGCCTAAACCAAGCCCCATGAGCCCCTCCAGCCTGGGAGTGAAATGAGGGGAAGTCACCCACGGTTTACCAGCAGGGTACCACACAACATCCATCCTCAAGACTTCTGCTAAGGCTGATCTGGTTGGTGGGCCGTGCTGCCACATCTCCAGCTGCTGCTTGGGTTACATCATTCCTCAAATGCACCCTTCCAGTTAAGTGATAACTACAGGCCTTAACACTTGGGGTACATGGTTTAACATGTAGGCATTACATAAACTCAACAAATGGCCCTGGCTCTATTTAGAATACCAAATAGTATCTGTCTAAAAAAAATGTGTTTTGTAGGCCCAGACCTCCAACCTCTTACTATGACAAAGCAGCCTTTCTTGGGCTTCTCAGCTAGATCTTAGCATCGTTAAGGGAGGAAACCATGACTCTCCTTCCATCTCTCCTCCAAAGCAACATGCCAGTGTTGAGTTTTGAAGAGGTGGTCCACCGTTTGGATGGGGTCTTGTGGGGGGCAGACAAGTGGATGCTTTTCCTGGGCACTCAGCAGGAAGTGATGTTGCCCAGAGTCAGGTCAACAATGACAGCAGCAAGAAGTCACCAGCCTGGCATTTATTTATTTAACTTATTAAAGTTAAACAGGCAATTTTATTTAGTTAACCCTGGTGGTGTGAACTTTGAGCTTCACTCACCAGAGAGTAAAGGTTTGTTCCTAACTGACGCAGCTTGTTTAAAGAAGTTTCAGGTGAATTTGTGCCACGTTTAGTCATTGGACAATGAGAGAGCAAAATGTTGTTATAAGTGGGCTAGTAAAACATACAAACTAAACAGCGGGGAGAAAGTCACTGCACGCAGAAGTTGTACCTCATTCGTCCCGTGCCCCAGGCTTAGGCACAGTGCTCTGCAGAGTGGGACTCCAGTAGCCCACACAGAATTCCTTTAAACTTGTAACGTTTGTCTCTTACTTGAATATAATGAACCCGGCAAAGCTCACTTTGAGAAGGCTTTGCAGTTTCCACCCAGCACTTGCACCCTTGCTGTACATCGTGTGACCAGGTAGGCATGGTCTGTTCCACTATGCTATGTTACAGAGGGGGTGCTAGGCACCGTGGAGAAGGGAGCAAGTTCTTGGGGTGCAGAGGTGGGACCACCAGAGAGTCTACCTCTGGGCTCTGCAGGAAGCTGGTGGGCTGGGCTAGGCACAGAACGGGAAGGTGGCCTGTTGAAGGCATGAGGCCAGAGGGCAGGAGTTGATATGGTTGGCAAAGCATCTGAGGTCAGTGAGGAAAGTGGCTCCAAAGAGCTGTGTGCCAGCCCAGAAGGCGGCACACAAACTCTCAGCCATATGGACTTATCCAAGCACAAATGTGAGCAACTACAAATATAACACAGACTTCACTCATTCATTATCCAAGAAGAGTGAGCCTGAGGGACAGATGGTAACAGGGAAAACTCTCCTCTCCTCGTAGCTGAGGTAGCAGGTCTCTCAGTCCTGAGGACCTAGCTGGGGTGGGAGGCTCTGCAAAACAGCTCAAGAGATGCCTGGTAGCCGTGGAGAGCAGGGCCAGGCAGCTCAGCCCTGACACCATCTCACGCCTGGGGAGAAACTGCAGGTGAATGCAGGGACAGAATCAGCCAACCTCTATGACTTCTGGGATGAGCCAATGGGATCTTGACATAGGCACTCTGCATGCGTGAACTCAGTGAGCACGGGAACTGCCTGGTTTCTCGCTATATGGTTTCTGATTCTACAGCACAACCTAGAATTTTTCATTCCTAGTAGTTTCTGAGAGGATGCTAACGATTCTAGTCCATGCTATGAGCAACATATTATTAACCTTGATTTTCATAATTCTGTGCTACTGGTACACTGTCTTTCCCATGTTACTCATGAAAACACTTCAGCCACATGGCCAGAAAGGAAAGGGCCAAATTTACAAACAAGCTGTCTGATTCCAGACCCATGCTCATCTGTGTTGTCATAAAACATTGATGAAGTGTAAAGTTCTGCACAAACAGAAGGAATTTGAGTCTCTTATCCACTGTGTACTTCTTGTGTGACCTAGGCATGTTACTAGAATGATCTTAGTTTTGTTTTATATAGTACCTATATAAAAGGCTGTTGAGAGGATTAAATAGCAAGGAGAGGGGGCTAAGGTGATTGGCAGTGTTTCAGGCCGCATGCCATGCCCATAAACTTGAGGGGACTGCCAAGACACTGTTAGCCGTGCTGAAATTCCCCAAGGAAAGGGGATCTGTGGCTGCCACTGGGGAGGGGTGAGTGGCAGCCAGAACCATGCTAGTACCTCCCCTTCCCCTGCCCACCCCAGACAGAACAGATGCTTCCCTTTCCTGAGATTACAGGACGCTCCAAATGGGTGACCCTGAACTCACAGTGTAGCCCAAGTTAGCCTTGAACTCACAGCAATCCTCCTGCCTCTGCATCCTGAGTGCTGGGATTACAGGCGTGAGTCACTACATCCAGCATTGTGGTATATTGGTACTGGGATCAAACTCGAACTCGGGACCTTGCACTTGTGAGGCAGACATTAGAAACACTGAGCTAAATTCCTGGTCCTGAGTGGATTGTCTTTACCTGGAAAAGCAGCTAGAACAGTGCATATGAGGTAGAGGAGAGGAGTGGACAGGGCTGCGTGAGGGTGGTGGCGTGGACAGAAATGGGATGGGGGAGGCAATGCGGGGAGCTGCTGTGTGGGGTCCTGACCTGTCACCAGGTTCCTGATGAGGAGGGCCTCATCCTCCTTGTGGTACTCCAGCATGCCCTGGAAGTCCTTCTCTTTCCGCTGGACTGCGACCTGCCTGGTGAGCTCATGGTGTCTCCTGTCACTCTGGGCCAATGCCTGGGCAGCTAAATGGGAGAAAGAGGACAGAAAACATGGAGTCTGTATCCTGGTGTTGCTATAAAGCCTCTTTTGCCCAGGGGGGGCCTTTTGGGAAGTGATGGGTCGAGGGGGTGATACTCATCCATGGATCCATGGATGAGCTCATAGCTAATAGCCCCAGTCTGCAGCAGCAGGTGGATGGAAGCAGCTAAGTAAAATAACACCTGTGATCAGGACTGTGCCAACAGGTTCTAGTGTTGGGACAGCATACAAAAGAGCTCTGGGGCGGTGGCTCTGGAGCTGGGAGAAGGATGAGCAGATATCCAGAGAATGAGGGACCACACAGGGGCCCACAGAGTGGCATGTTGTAGAGTGGCGTGCTTAGATGTGCAGCAGGGGGTCACAGTCGAGGTGATTCTTGATGCTTTGGAAGCATGATTTTGATAACTTCTAAACTGGACACCAGACTGGAAGTTTAATCCTGACATGGCAAACCATGAAATGTATCCCCGGAGATTGGGGTCTTGGTATTATACAGCATTCTTCTTTTACCCCAGAAAGTATGGTAAGCCCTCTGAAGCCAGGAGCTACCAGGTCATTCTCTGTGTCCCATTTCTCCACCCCACAGGTCTTTGGCTCAGAATAAGCACCAAAACCTGCTTAATTCACATTTTCCATCTTATCTCTGACAACTGAGACTATGTAAGCTCATGGGGTTTGAGCTCTTTTATTGCATGGTCAGAGCAAGCATAGCCACAGCAAGTTGACAGTGTGGAAGGTCATAGCTCGCTGCAGGAAGGGCCGTGTACACCCTGCTTCACAAAACACAATACGCTCACACATACTCTACCTTCTAGGTCCTGGACTTTCTTCATGTGAATCTTCAGTTGTTTTTTGAGCTTCCTCTCATTCTTTTCCAGCTTCTCAACCAATTCTTTAAGGTCCTGAAAAGCAGAAGGAAGAACGGACTTGAGCACTGGATGGCAGGTAAAGCTCCACATAAGAGCAGAGGAACCAGAGTGGCTTGCAGCCAGCATCCAGGAGCCCAGGCAGTGCCTCAGCTGGAAGAGCTGTCCCACACAGGCTTGGCTCCTTGGTCGAGCCCAGGAAAAGGCATGAGTCAGAAGCCATCATCTCCTCAATCACAGGGCAGACTCTTCCTGCTTCGGGCACCTCGTGGAATCCCAGGCTCCCAGGCCGAGTCTGCAGGTTGCTATGCCAATCTCCAGGGAAAACTCAGCCTGCGTCTCCTGGGGAGGGTGGGCAATGTCCTGGAAAGGGATGGCCAGATGGAGGTGGAAGAAGGTGGGGACAGGGGGAGCTGTCTAGAAGGGCCAGTGAGCTTACCTGGGGCCCAGGAGCCAAACAGGGCAGCAGCTGTGGCCCCAATTCCTAGCAACTGTTGCCACTGGAAACAAGTCCCAGGCCACTGGAACCCAGAAGGGCAAGCAACTTAGGGAAGGATTTTGCTGCCACAGATGTCACCCTGATCCAGCTAAGCAGTGGTCTTCTGTGGGGGACGCTGAGAGGACGAACTTTTATATTATAGCCTCATTGACTCAAGTGCAGAGAAAGACAAAAGTAAACATGCTCCCTTGGAACCTCTCATGGCATCTTAGATGACAAATTTGGCCCATAAACAAGAGTTGGTCAAGTGCTCAGACCCAGTGCTGTAGCCAATGAAGACAACAAGCCCAGTCACAGACACACTAATAACTTCATTTATTTATCTTAATAAAAAAAGCAAAACTAGGAAAAAAACATTCTCATGTTGAGACATAAATGAAAAGAGAAAACTGAAAAATGACAGAAGAGGAATAAAGTAAAGCTAGGCCAGGGCTCTGAGTGGACGGTGCAAAGAGCTTAGTTGCTACAAAGGAGCTGGGTGTCTTGAGAACCTCTACCAAGTTCTCAGGAGTGAAGTCCAACTCCAACTCGCCCTCAGATGTCCTTCCTGAGCTGTCTCCAAACCATCTGAATGTTCCTGCGCTGATTTGCTTTTGCTGCCCAGCTCCTGCCACCCACACTTCACGCTCACATAACCCTGTCCATAGCTAATCGTGGAATCCCCGACGATGGCGCTGACCCTTGCAGTGCATGCCCAGGTGCTTGGAGGCAGTGACTCAGCTGATTCAGTGAGAAGCTCAGGCTGCACAGACAGCCTGGCCAGGGCCTTGGTACTGCAGCTGCCAAGCGGTCCCCAGGCTCCTCTACTCATCACTAGCAAACCCGGAGGACAAAAATGTGCTCTGTCTTCTCCACCATTGTTTAAACAACTTTCTCTACCCTCTGGAAGCACAACCAATAAATATTCCAATACCTGTTTGCAACTAATTAAACACCAGACACTTCAACAAGGAAAGATGAGTTCAGTAGCCAGGCATAAAGCTCTGGCATGTCAGCCAGCTTCTGGGAAGAAGCCCAGGAACAGAAAGTTTGGATCCATGGCACTGCTGGTGGCTTTGTACCAGTGAGCTCCTATATCCTATTTGCTAGCTTTTTAGGCAACACCCGCCCTCCCAAACCCCATAACGTCATGTTTCTTAATGTGCTAAGCAAGATTATATAAAGCCATGCCTTCCAAAGTTGTGGTGAGTTGGAACCACCTATGTTTTTAGTTTAACATCAACAAACTTAGGACAAACAAAAGGGAATAGAGTGCTGGTGAACTTGTGGAGGTACTGAGGTCCAAAGACACAGAGGTTAAAATTTCACAGCCTACAGGACAGAGTTCAACCCCAGAGGGACACTGGCACTGCAAGATGAGCACAACCAAAGATATTTCTGAACTTTTGAAGTTGCTACCAACACAGTCACATCCTCCCACTACATAGCCCTCTATGATCTCGGCACCATACTAGCCAGAAGCAATTTCCCCTAAGTTACTGTTCATGTGACCCTGGAAGTTCCCCAGTATACCACATGGTAGTTAACTGTGCACACCTGTCCTCCTCCCTGATGGATGTGTGTGCTTTGCTAGACTGTACATGGAAGGCATCAAGATTTGCTGAGCAGGAAACATAAACCAAACTACCCCTGGAACTTGCTGTGTCTTGCTTCGCTTATGGTTCCCAGCCTCTGCCTGGGTAAGGGAAAAATCCCTGTCTTCATCCTCACCTGCCCAGTAGTGATGGCAAACCTTTTAGAGTTTTCAATGATACAGTTTACTGTACCACACGTGCTGTAGGTTCACCACCACTGCCCTACAGCACACTGCTCTGGCAGAGGGGCCCATAGTACTGTCTTCGCTGGCTCTACTGGTCTCCTAAGGTGGGACTACCCAATTTTCCCACCCTCTGACTCTCCTAGGCTGTCCTTGTGAATGAACACAGTGCCTGCATGGTACACAGTCCTCCTTGCTGGATGGGGTGATCCACCAACCACATTACTGTTCAGGGGCCCTCCAGGCAGCAAGGGCTGCAATCACATTTTCTACACTGCCACCCTTATCTGGGAGACACTGGCCTAATAATTGTTACAAATGTTTCTTTCCATAAAGCCACCTATTTGCATTCATACAAGCAACAGATAGTTGCACTCCTGCCCCTGTACCTTTTGGTTCATACCCCTCTTTTCCCTCCTGCTCCATGCCAGACTGACTACACATCCCCTTCATGCCTTCCTTCCTCCCCAGAGCCTTTGCTCTAATTCATTCTCTTTTTGTAATATTTTTTTTTCTCTCTCTAGTACTAGGAATCTTGTACTTGGCAATCGAGTACTCAGAAGTTTGCACTTGGCAGGCAGATGCAATGCTACTGAGCTACATCCTTGACCATACTTGTTGTTAATTTCATATAAAATCATGTTTAAAATTAAATTAAATTAAATTAAATTTTTGTGGCACTGGGGGGTCAAACTCAGGCCCTTGTGCTCACAAGGTAGGTGCGGTACCACTTGAGCTAAATCCTGGGCCCTAAGGTCATGTTTTAAAAAACACCATTTTCCTTTCTTTTTTATATGTCTTACATCTATTGACCTATAAGCTCTGATGGGACAGAGACTTCCTTTCCATTTGGCTGGCATCTTCCAGGGCTCCTTTGGTGACTGCCTGCAAGCTGGCCATCAATAATTCTTCCTATTGGGAGATGGGGCCTGTCCCCCATGACACCCAGCCTATGGTGATCTGTCTTGGCCAATAGCATGTGGGGCAGTAACACTGCAGTAGTTTCAGGACCAGGCCTGAGGAGGCCCATGCCTCCTGTTTTCTTCCTCTTGGAAGACAGCAGCTCAGGCTAGACCAATGAATGAGAGAGCAGGTGACCACTTGGAGGAGAATAGAGGTATCAGAGATGGAAATGAGGCTATTTTGGACTTTTTGGCCCCAGTCAATACCATGTGAAATACAGACATGCTGTCCCCATGAGATGTTAGAATTCCTGAGCTATACAATTGCGGTTACTACTTTAAGCACTAAGTCCTAACAGGATGTTTCAGTTATTTCTCATTGGCCAACTGGGGGGTTTCTAGAATCTTTGCCTACAAGACAGCTAAGAACACACTTGTCAGAAGGAGCATGGCTACTCACCAGGTTCTCATTGGTCAGCCGGGATATCTCCTGCTGGACACCAAATTCCACCTGGGCCTCTGGGGAGAGCAGCAGTGTCTGGCAGAAGGTCTGTTGCTGTTTGTCCATCTCCTCCTTCAGAGCCTCGACCTGGGCCTTGAGACTTTCCACCTCCTCCTCATGTTCTATGCTCTGGGCCTGAAGCTGTGCTTCCAGCAGCCTGTAGCCAGGAAAGGAGTACAGGTGGCCACGTGGATGGGGATGGCTCCCCAACTGAGGACCACACACAGAAACACAGTAGGGGAGCAGTCAAGCACGCAGCAGCAAGTGTATCACCAGAGAGGGTTGATGCAGGGAGACAGACGCTGTGGAGGTCATCGGGCAAGCAGGCCAACCTGTCCTCCTCTCAGGTCATGGGAAACCAAGTCCAAAGCATTTACAGCTATAGGCCTTTTTCCTGGCTTGTCCCTCCTCCTGTGAGCTTAATCTCTTGTTGGAGACTAAGAAACTCTAAGTTAGAATATCACCAGGACAAATACATTTCTTAGAATATCTTTTAAATTCAAGTATGCATTTGAACTGTCCCATAGTTCATAAGAATCATTATGACAAAACTCCAGTAAGCTGAGCTAATTTTATTATTTGTTTTCCTTAGAGGAGATTCCCTATAAATTTTAGAAAGGAAGAGGCTTACACTTTGCCTTTCTTCATATCTTCACCATTACTATCCCCACTTTATCCTACATGTGCAATTTTTAAAACATTTTCCATCCAACACAAAATAACTTGTAGCCAAGTGTGGTGGAACACACCTGGTATCCCAGCACTTAGGTAGGCTGAGGCAGGGGGATTAAAAGTTTGAACCGGGCGTGGTGGCTCACGCCTGTAATCCCAGCACTCAGGAGGCAGAGACAGGAGGATTGCTGAGTTCACAGCGGCTTGCCTGGGCACCATAGTGAGCTTAGGGTCAGCCTGAACTACAAAGCGAGACCCTGTCTCAAAAAAAAAAAAAAAAAAAAAAAGTTTGAACCCAACCTGGATGACTTAGCAAGACACTTGTTTCGGGAGAGAAAAAAGAGGTATGGAGATATATCTCATTGTGAAACATTGTGAAGGCTACAGGTTTAATGACCAGTGTTGGGAAAAAAAATCAGTTTATATCATGACTGGGGAGAAGGCTTACAGACTGAGTCTAGAAGGCTAAAGGTTAGGGTTTGCACACTTTGGTGGGGGGGCAGCAGAACCCTTGCTTTTGGGAGCTTAACCATGTGGGCAACATTACTGTCTTTTGGGGTAACACACCCAGCTTTCGGATTCAGTTAGCCAACTTCGCATGAGAGAAAGGGAGGAGTAGCTGGATGACAGGGACTGTCAAAATCATCTCCAGTCTGGTCTGTCTGGGGCAACTGTCCCAGCCACTAGTAGAGACTATGAGCAGAGCTTGGCACTGTTGAGTGGGCTGTGCTCATGTTTGCTGCTGGGGCCCGGACTGCCCGAGTACAATGCTCGCTCCCAGCCTGGTCAGCAATATGATACAATGATGCAGATACCATGAAGGACTTCACCAGTTTAGCACAGGTCTATTACCAATGGAAAATAGCAGTATCAGTATTGGCTACAGTACACTAAATTACCAGTGCATTCTAATTTTAACAAAGCAGGAAGACCTGGGTCCTGGGTGTGCTGTACAGGGCAGCACTTCATGACAATGTAGTGTGTTCCCTGTGGACTGCAGTGGGCCATGGTGGATTCAGCTCAGGTCCCGGCTCAAGGCCTTGGTGCTGGCCCTGTCCGAGCATCAGGCTAACCTCCTCAATGTGCAAAGGTAAAAGATGTGGCTGAGTGAGGCTCCAGGCTACTTCAGTAAATCAGGTCTCCTGATGCACAAGCCTGTATTCTGTTTTATAACACATTCATTTACTCACTGATTATACTACACTTGATCTGCAGATAGAGTGGCATGAGAAATGACCAAGTTCGGCCCATGAGTCCATCTTCCAATAAAACAAATTTCCAGGTGGGTCGTAATGTGATCTTTTTGAATAATAGTCACCTTAGTAACTTAAGTAGCAGCTACCTAATGTTGACACTGCTTGCCACATGCTAGGTATGGGCAAAGAACTTTACTTTTATTAATCACCTTCCTTATAATGACTCTGTGCAGCAGGGCATGTTCTAATTCACTGCCTTCCAATGAGTAATCTTCCCCCATGTCCTTCTCCAAGGGATACGGGCTGCAAACGAACCCAGAGAAAGGCTGCAGGGCCAAGAGACATGATGCTTCTCTGGTTGCTAGGACAGCAGCTCTACCACATTACTAGCGGCGTGAGGGAGATGATTACCCAAGAGGCAAGGATCAGGGAAGGGCAGCAGCTCCTATTCCAGCTGTCACCGCCTTGCTGAGGGGGCCATTGATGGCCCTGATGCCACCTCTTGGACCCTGTTTCCCTTCTGTGAAACAAACCTCATCTCTTGTGCAGAAGCTCAAAGAAGATACAGCGCAGCCCGAAAAGTCACATACTGGTAAAAAACACGGAGACCATCGTGTTGTGCTCTTTCCACCACTGAAGGCTGACAAGTAATGGTTCTGACTCTGGTATCAAATGCAAATCTTCCACTTAACCCCCAAGCACAGATGCCTTGCCCATGAGGGCAAATGAGGGCCAGATGTCATGGTGACTGCATGACACTTGGCTTTGCCAGCTCAGGACCTGCATATATGCTGATGGCAGGTTCAAAGGAACCCTGCACTGGAACACCTGGCAGCCACACCAGCCTCAGGGTTGTGGCTGATCCTGCAGAACATGGAAGCAACACAGGCCTTGGATCTTCCAGAGGTAAATCTTTGCAGTGCTGCTCTTAACAGCTGTACCTGCCATCATGCACGGCCCCTCTTCTCTATTTCATTATCCAGAGAATCAGGGCGTTGGATCATGTGGCTTTAGGAGGGCACCCAGTGCTATCACCTTGACCCAGACAGGCTGCATCTCCCCCAAGCCACCCACACAGCCTGAGCACAAATTGACAGGCAACTCCAGGGACAACAGCCAGCAGCCCATGTTAACTGTGCCCTGTGCCCTTGTACCCATCTGGCCAAAGCACAAGGAGCATGGACGTGAGCAGCACACAGAAGAAGCAGACACAGGGAGACAGGAATGACTTTGACCTGGCAACTTGTTTTAGGCCTTGATAGGCCAAGCCGAGTTCTCCATCTTCATTCAAATATCCCCAATCCTCAGTCTGGCTAGAAATAAAGGATAGAAAAACAGGGTGTCCAGTGTAGAGGAGAGAAACAGGCAGGTGAAGAGCTTAGAAATATGAGGCGATCCTAGCAAAGGTCTGGAAGCTGGAAAAACACAAGGAGGAGCTCCTCTTCACCCAACTTCCTCTCCAGCTCCCTCCCACACTGTGGGTGCCTGCACATGGCACCTCCTCTAAGTTTCCCAACTTTTAGTTACTATCTGGGAAGCAGATACATGTGGCCTCATGTGAGCCTCACTAAGGGTCACAGGTGGAGACACATGTTGTCAGGGAGATAGCAAAGGGCTATGCCTCCTCTGATCACTATGTAAAGAGATGGATACAGAAGCACTTTCCCATCTCATGGCTGTTGGGAACAATCCTATTTGGGTGAAATAATTGCACCAGTTGGGACTACGACCAGCTGAGCTTTCCTGCCTGCAGACAGACTTGAGGATTTAATTCTTACCTTCACCTCTCATAGCAACAAGGACTCTGGTGGACCCACATGCTACAATGCTTCAGGGAAGAACTATACCAGAAGCTGCGTATCTTCTCTAGGACCATTGCCAGTGTCTTTCCTGTCCTGTGGATCTTCATCTGCATAACTTCTCAATGACTATTGCCCAATGTCTGCCCAGCCCTAAAGATCTCTTGGAACGTATGGAATAAAGGATGTCACAGGCTCAAGTTTAGGATCTTGGCTACAAGCTCAGCTTCTTCTCTAGGCTTCATTTCTACCTACTTATTATTTCGCTCTGTGCCGTTGACTCAGAGGAAACTAGAACTTAATGCAAGGGTTCTAGATATGTCCCCTTCCCTTGTTTCCCACACACGCCCTCCACAGCTGACTGCTGAAAAAGAAAGGACGTAAACAGGGCTGGGAGGAGAGAACCCATTGAGTGTGTGAAGAGCTGCAGGTGATTGGCGGGCTCAGTGCAGAGGAGGGCACTGTTGCCACCAAGCAGAAGGTGAAGGGCCTGGGACTTCAGCCTTGGGGATGACGAGGGAGTACACATTTTGTTGGCTTTTCAGTTACTGAATGTCATAATTTAAGGGCACAAAGCTATTAACTAATCTTACTCCTAGCTCTCCTTTAGAGCCCTGGGTGAAGAAGTAGCTAAAACAGATTCAAAGGATAAATGATATGTCCTCCTGCCTGGCAGTCAGTACATTCTCTAGTTTACTGCAGGTCACCAGACACCTTTCTCCCTGTACGATGATGTCGTCTCCTGGTTGTACTGACTGCCAGATTTGAGCAAGGGCAACTTGGGGGGGGGCACGCATGGGCATAAAAAATGCTCCTCTTCATATGCCCCCTGCTTCGCACAGGGCTGAGCACATGAAGATCCTTAAAGGCCAGCAGGGCTGGGTGGTGGAGAGGAAAGGTACTGCTGTCTCCATCAGGACTCTGCTCATGAAAACCAGAGCAGGAGCGGCAACCATGCTACCTATCAGATACCAGTGAGCTCTTCCTAACTCCTAGGTGGGAAACTATTCATCCCCTCGAAGGTTTTGGACCCAGTTATGAGTCACTATCTTGCCTCTCTAGCTTTTGTGTGATGTCCAGGGAGTGGAACTACCTACTGTGGGTCGCCCAGAGCTCAGATTCAAGGAAGTGGCCCTCAGAACTTGAGGTGCTCATGTGAACTGCTAGTCACAACCATACCAGCCCTTCTCTGAAGATCTGAGAAGAGGGTAATCACAGTGAGGACACTTCTGGGGTCTCACTATGGGTTGTATTCCTTGGGGCTGCCCCTTACTCTCAAGACTGAACAATGAGGGGCTTGGACATCCCTCTAGCCCAGGACTCACTGCCCTGAAAATGTTCACAGCTCCCCCATACATCACCTTTGGCATCAGTCCCCCTTTCCAGCTCCTAGTCAGCACCTAGCTGTTGTTCCATCTGTTCCAGAAAGTCTGGAACAACAAGGGGCTGTGTTAAGAGGGAGTACCTTCCCTTGAAGGGGGTCACTCTCCCTGGTGGTAATGATCAGATTTAAGAAGGCACTCTTTGAAGTAGTGCTTGAACCAAAGCAAGGCCCCAAAGGGCATGAAACAGGGGAGAAGGGGGTGAATGTTGGGATCCTGTAACTCCAGCCATCTCCCTTCACAGGAGAGAGATGTTGGAACGTGGCTGGGGCTCCAAGGATCTCCTGACCTTGCAGACAGAAACAGACATAGTCCCAGCTTCCTTGGAGACGGTTAAGACTCTGCTTCTAGAAAACCCACTGTGCTCCGGGATCCAGACCAGAAGCCTGCGGGACTTCCACATTCCTGTTTGGGCAAGCCTGGGTAAGCTCTGTGGAGGTCACACAGTGACTTCCACTGCTGGCCAGTAGCTTTCCTGCCATCAGGACCAGACTAGAAGCCCATGGGACCTTCATTCCCACTTGAGCAAGTCTGGGTGAGCAACGCTTAGGTCATGCAGTGACTTTTGGTGCTAGCCAGCAGAACAGAAATGAGAAAAAATTCCAGAACCCAGGTGCAAAGATCACCACCACAGGGAAAAGGGAAATGGATCAAACTGAAGCTCAACCACCAGGACTCTCCAAGCTGGTAACAAAAGCAGATCTACTAAAATAGAAATTAGAACTGATCTCTGAGATGAAAACAGATGCTGTCCACAGTGAAAAATATGATTAAAGAACAGATCAGAGACAATAGAATCTGAGATAGCAAAAGCAATGGAATCTTTTAAGCAGCTTCAAGCAGAGTTTCACGTGATCAAAAATGAGAATGAAAGTTTGCAAAGTAAGATGAGTAAAGCTGAGGACCGAATTTCAGACCTAGAGGACAGGCTCACAGCCAATGAACAAGAAAGGAATAATTTATGGAAAATGGCAAGAGACCATGAGAAATCAATCCAATAGCTCCTAGACAATTCAAAGAAGAATAACATAAAACTGATCAGAGCCACTGAAGAAGCAGGAAACAGTACAAAAGACATAAAAAAAAAAACTGTTCAGAGATAATGGCAGAAAACTTCACAGGAAAAGGATAAGAATTAGACATGCAGCTAATTGAGCCATATAGGATTCCAAAAGGCTGTGATATGAAAAAAATCTACACCTAGGCATATAATTATCAAGGTTCCACATACCCAGCAAGGAATGAAATACTGAAAGCAGTTAGCCAAAAACCAACCAACCAACCAACCAACCAACAAACAAAACACTTACAAAGGGGAGCTCATCAGGATCACAGCAGACTTTTCAATGCAAATGCTCAACCCAAGGAGAAACTGGAGAGAAGTGTTTCAAGTCTTGGAGGAAAATAATCTCCAACCTAGATTGATGTATCCTGCAAAATTATCTTTCAAAATTGATGGAGAAATTAGATACTTCCATGACAAAGAACACCTGAAAAACTTCACAAATACAAAACCTGCACTTAGAAACAGTCTGAAGAATATCCTGGGAAAAAACCAATAAAGGTCACAAACTCATGAGACCCAGCAGAGTGAACTCTTTGAATGGAAAGGGAAAAGCAAAGAATAAAAGAGCCAAGAACAGGAAAATACCATGACAGGTATAAATCAGGCCTTATCAGTCATAACCATTAATGTCAATGGCCTCAGTGTGCCAATTAAAAGACACAGACTGGCAGAATGGATTAGGAAACCAGACCCTACAATATGCTGCATACAGGAAACACACCTAATTCAGAAAGAAAGCCATAGACTGAAAGTAAAAGGACGGAAAACAATTCTCCATGCAACAGGAAACTGCAAAAAAGCAGGAGTGGCTATCCTATGTGCAGACAAAATAGATTTCACACCAAAACTGATTAAGAGAGACAAGAAGGGGCCAGAGATTTAGCTCAGTGGTTCCGGCACCTGCCTAGCAAGCATGATGTCCCTGGTTCGATCCCCAGGAACCACATACAACAACACGGGGCATGGTGACTCACATCCACCAGCAATCAGTACCACACACAGTGCTGTGTGTGTGGTGGCTCACACCTGTAACCCCAGCACTTGGTAGGCAGAGGCAGCAGGACTGCTATGTGTGAGGCTTGCCTGGGGTAGACAGTGAGCTCAGAGCCAGTCTGAACTACAAAGCGAGACCCTGTCTTGGGAGAGGGAGAGGGAGAGGGAGAGG
>PVIC010013769.1:0-37589 GCA_004025085.1 Thryonomys swinderianus | reverse complement strand
CTTCTTCTTCTTCTTCTTCTTTTCTTCTTCTCCTTCTCCTTCTCCTTCTCCTTCTCCTTCTCCTTCTTCTTCTTCTTCTTTCTTCTTCTCTTTATTGGTACTTTGTATATACACATCATGGTCACACTCAGTATTGGGAATTTGTACCAGTATATGACATGATTTAATTCTCATTTTTTCCCGTTCCCCTACCCACCCCCTAAATACATAAGCTTTGTTTCCCTTTTTTTAATTACCATCACATTTTTTCTTTATTCAATTATTGTACTCATATAGTCAGACAAGTCTGGGGAAAATGCAAAATCATGTGAACTGTGATCACATTAAGTTCATGGCCATCAGAGTGGTCCGTTTCCAGTGCTTTCCTTTACACAGGTGTGAATAATATATGCAGTGATTTTGGTTTTTAGAAAGCATTCACTTCAGGACCTACTGCCTTTGGCTACCTTCAAAATACTCCCCCTCACTTTGAACCCAACTGTCCCATCATCGGTCACTTTCTGAAGCAGCCTTGACAGTCCCCTCTCATGGCTCTAGGAGGTACCTTCAGAAATATGGTGAGCGCTGCCGAGGGCCACACTGCGAAAACTCGAGAGTGCGTCCTCATCCACCCAAGCAGGCCCCACGTCACTTCCGGCCATCACTTCCGGCTCTTCCTCAAAGTCAAAATGACCACGAGAGGTTGAATATTCTGAGTCGATTCAGGACATCCAGGCAGCCACGGGAGCACAACTAAAGACATTCATGGAAGAGGAGTTTCAGAAAGTGCCGAGAACCATAGAATAAGTGGGTCTGTTGTGAGGGTCCATCTTTGCAGGGAATAAATGATAATGTGACTTTTACTGTAATACATTTGAACATTTAAATTATACCCAATCTCTCTCCTCCTTTAGAGGATGATTTCTAAATCTTTTCTTTCCTCTCAAGTCTTCGATATCTCTCGTAGCCAACTTCATCAGGTGACTTTATGTCGTTCACCTAGAGGGGGAAAAGGACAGAAAAAAGAGAAAAAGGGAGGGAAGAGAGGGAGGAAAGGAGGTAGAAGAGAAGGAAGAGAGGAAAGGAGAGGCAGGGACGGAGGGAGCAGCGAAGGAGGGGAGAAATCAGTGGGAAGGAGTGGTGGACTTGCCCAAGGACGGCCCCTGGAAATTCCCAACACTGAGTGTGACCATGATGTGTAGATACAAAGTGCCAATAAAGGTAGCTCTCCTCTTGCAGGGACCCATCTTCCCAAACAGGAGAGCGGCGTGTAACCTGCCGCAAAGGTAATGCATATCTCTCCCCTGATTATATTCTCTGGCAAAAGTGAAAGGATTTTGCAGAGGTCATTAAGGTTTTAATCAGTACCTTTTGAGTTAATCAAGAAAAGATTATCCCAGACAGTAGTGATGCAATCAAGAAAGCCATTTAAACTCCAGTGATAACCTAAGTGTTTGAAAACATAACTCTACTGGTGTTTGCACACTATATAGCTAAATAAGTAGACGGTATTGCATCTAATTTTACTTCAATAATTTTTTTTATAACCTTCACGTTAAGACTCTTCCTAGGGTCAGAGTTGTAGCTCAGTGACACTGTGCCTGCTCGGAAGGACAAAGTCCTAAATTCGATCCTCAGTACGAAAAAAAAAAAAAAGACTTCCTCTTCTACAATAGGATTTTAGTGACAATATAGACCCAATTAAAGGTTGAGAGGTTTATTTCTACCAAACTCACAGACCAGACTCCTAGAATGGGTACATGTTTACGATAGTAATCACTATCATAAAGACACTGAAGGTTGTATCTAAATGCCATTCATCTGTCCGATCTAGTACTTGAGGTAAGTGAGGTAAGCCTGAGTTTTCAGTGTTTTCCTGTACTGTAATGGGTGGTCTACTCGACTTTATTAGATCTTTGCTAGCTCGGCAGGGTAAGTAGGAGAAGCATGGACCATGCTTCTCCTGCTCCAAACACAACAAGGAGCTTCTATAGAAATCATTTGGCCTGCAAAGCCCAAAATATTTACTATCAAACACTTTCCAGAAAAGTTTATCTACCTGTGGTTTAAATAAAAAAACTACACTCTTATTACATCTATCATTGCTAAGAAACCTAGTAAATAATACTTGCAAAATCTAGTTCATCCAACATTTCTCCAGTTGATAGCTTACATTTGAATAAAACAATTAAAATTAGTAACAATTACTCAAAGTAACTCAGCGGTATTCTTATTTTTGTCTCTCTGTGTATGCCAGGTTTTATTGGCTCATGAACCTAACTGCAATTGTTGTGTTTCTGGGAATTTCTTATATCCAGCACTCAGGAGCTTGGAACTTTGTTTTACTTATTCCATTTGTGTCTGCACTGATGGCTCTGATAACTCTTTGTATGATGTACTATAAACTGATTTATCAGCCAGAAAAAAGTAAGTATATCATACTTTACATTAATGTTTTGGGCTTCTTTTTTCTTGATAAATGTCTTCTTTCTTGTTTCCCTATAGCTCTAAACTCTCAGAATTAGAAGATTCCTCCAATTATTACACTTGATAGCAACAGACTTTGCAATAATATTTATATTCTCTATCTTCTTTTATTTTTCTGTGGAGAAAGTGTTTAATAATGTAATGTTTCAAACAAAAAGTAGAAAAATTCATGTATATCTTCACCTATGTAGCTCCCAGCCTTGACTGCTATTGACTTATCTCCATTGCCTTTCACCCCATCTCACTCTGCAAACTCAAACAAAAGCCAAATATGATAGAATTTCACCTCTACAGTTATGCATATTTATAATATGTTTCATGTATATTATATAACTTGAGGTTTCTTTGTTTGGTTGGTTGGGGTTTTTTTTAGTTTTTTGTTTTGTTTTTGAGACAGGGTCTTGCTTTGCAGTTCAGGCTGGCCTTGAACTCACTATGTAGCCCAGACCAGCCTCGAACTCATGGCAATCCTCCTGCTTCTGCCACCTGAGTGCTGGGATTACAGGCATGAGCCGCCACGCCCAACATTGTGGTATGTGGTACTGGGGATTGAACTTGGGACCTTGTGCTTTCCAGGCAGACACGAAACAACAGAACCACTGAGCTAAATCCCTGCCCCCCCATATAACTTGTTAATGTACATAGAAGTTAAGGAATTTTTTTTTTTAGAACTTAAGGACTTTTTGAAAATATAATAAAAGGGGCCAGAGATTTAGCTCAGTGGTTCTGGCGCCTGCCTAGCAAGCACAAGGTCCCTGGTTTGATCCCCAGTAACTACATACAGCAATACTGGGGGCATGGTGACTCATGCCCACCAGCTATCAGTACCACATACCACAGATGATGGGCATGGTAGTTCATGTCTGTAATCCCAGCACTTGGGAGGCAGAGGCAGGAGGATTGCTGAGTTTGAGGCTTGCCTGAGCTATGTAGTGAGCTCAGGGCCAGCCTGACCTACAAAGCAAGACCCTGTCCCAAAAAAAGAAAAAAAAAACTGTATCATTATTATTCATGCACCTATGTGTAGAGAAAAGTTTTTAAGTTTTAATACATGCATAAAAATTATACATACCTGTGATATACATACTATGTGATATTTCAACATATGCATAGATTGTATAATGTTTAGGTTAATGGTACTTATCTCCTTCACTATCTATCATCCCTTTACAGTAAAGGCTTTTTAAAAGGTTCAGTGCATTCCTGCTACCACAGTCACCCTCTTGTGCTATAGACACCAGGACTTCTTGCTCCCAAGTGTACCTTACTATCAACTATCAATCTTCTCCATCTCTCTTCCTTCCACTCTCCCCAGAGAATAATGTAATAAATCGCCAGGCATGGTGACTCATGCCTGTAATCCCAGCACTTGGGAGGCAGAGGCAGGAGGACTGCCATGAGTTCAAGGCTAGCCTGGGCTACCTTGTGAGATCAGGGCCAGTCTGAACTATAAAGTGAGTCATTGTCTCAAAAAAATAAAAGAAAAGAAAAAAGAATAGTGTAGTCATTATTCCACTCTCAACATCTATGAGATCAATTTTTTCTAGATTCCACACATGAACTCAGTCATGCAGTGGATACCCGCTTCCCTAATCCACAGGTTGAAGCTGTCCATTCTCCATTGTGTGGTCTTGATGCGCTATGAAATTTGGGCATGGATGTGCAGGTTTATTTCTGGACTCTTTATTCTGTTCCATAAGCCTATCCACCTATCTCTATAGCAAACACACATATTTCCTCTTACTCTTGCTTTATAGTGTGTTTTCAAATCAGGGATTAGATTGTGTAAAGAATCCAATTATGCTTTTTCAAGATTGCTTCTACCATTCAAAGTCACTCGAGATTTCAGGTGAATTTTAGTACTTTTTTAATTTTTGCAAAAAATAAGCTAGTAGTGTTTTGATAGGGATGGCACTGAATCCATAAATCACTTTGGGTAGTATGAATATTTTAACAGTAGTAAATCTTCTGGCTCACAAACAGGATATCTTCCCATTTATTTGTGTCTCCAGTTCATTTCAGCAAATTTTTGCAATTTCAAGAATGCAAGCTTTTTGCCTATTCAATTACATATTTGTCTTTTTGAGGTGATAGCAAATGGTATTTTAATTTTTTTGCAGGTCAATCAATGCAATTTGTAAAAATGAGTTTTGATTTTAGTTGTTGATTGTGTATCTTGAAGCTTCTTTTAAATTCATCTATTGGTTCAGATATTGTGTGAGTGTATGTAGCCTTTAGAATTCAGTGTAAGTACAACTATGTCATTTGTGAATAAAGATAATTTTACTTCTTATTTCTTGATTCCTATAGCTCTTTTTAGAACCCTGAGTGCCATGTTCAATAACAAGGACTAACGTGGTATCTTCTTTTTGTTCCTCATCTTATAGGAAAATCTTTTGGTCTTCATTGAGAATGTTAGCCGAGCACTTTTCATATACGCCTTTTTTATGTTTTGGTTTCCTTCTATTCCTACTTTGCTGGGTGATGTTTCCTATATTTGAACTTGTGTTTATAGTAAAATTTATCAGGCCGGAGGGTTAGCTCAGTGGTTCTGGTGCCTGCCTCACAAGCGCAAGATCCTGAGTTCGATCCCAGTAACCACACACAATGCTGGGTGTGGAGACTCATGCCCACCAGCAATCAATACCACATACCACAGTGCCGGGCGTGGTGGCTCACGCCTGTAATCCCAGAACTCGGGAGGCAGAGACAGGAGGATTGCTGAGTTCCAGTGAGCTCAGAGCCAGCCTGAACTACAAAGCGAGACCCTGTCTCAAAAAAAAAATTTTTTTATCAATCTTCTCTTATTGCTTCTAGACTTGGAGTCATAGTAGAAAAGTTATATTCATTTTCAGATTATAAAATAATTCATTTACATCTTTAGTATTGATATTATTTCTTTCCCTCCATATGTTTATGCCTCTAACACATTGGAAATTAAATTAGAATAAAATTTTAGAATAAATCCAATTATATCTTTGTTGCATATTACTATTATTTCAATCTCATTTTAAAAATTGATGTTTTTCATATTGACTTGAAAAACAATCTTCATTGTGTACTTTCAATTGCATTTATGGAATTTTTACCATTTTCTTGGTCAGTCTTTTACTTGAAATATGATATTTGTTACTGTTAATCTAAGTATAGAAATGAGAAATAATTCAATTGACTTCCTTATGATTTCACAGAAAATAGCCTGAATCATAATTTAACTCTTATTTTTCTTCAGTCTTAACTCCTATTACGCCACATACTGACAATGTGAGGGACAGAAAATTATCCATAGAAGCCCCTACCACTGTTTCTCAGAGCTCTGCGGTGATAGGTGTCTTCCTAGTAATCTAATGGATGGAACCAATATGCAAAAGGTCTCAAAATATGAAAGAGAGAAAAGAAGAAAGGAAGGAAGGAAGGAGGGAGGGAGGGAGGGAGAGAGAGAGAGAGAGAGAGAGAGAGAGAGAGAGAGAGAGAGAGAGAGAGAGAAGAAAGAGAAAGAAAGAAAGAAAGAAAGAAAGAAAGAAAGAAAGAAAGAAAGAAAGAAAGAAAGAAAGAAAGAAAGAAGAAAGAAAAAAGAAAGAAGGAAGGAAGGTTATTTGCTTTCTTATTGAAAAATCAATTTTACATTTTTCTGGGTGTCTATCAAATAACTTGTAGTCTATAAGTATTCATACACATATATACATGTATACATACA
Source organism: Thryonomys swinderianus (assembly GCA_004025085.1). Taxonomy (NCBI): domain Eukaryota; kingdom Metazoa; phylum Chordata; class Mammalia; order Rodentia; family Thryonomyidae; genus Thryonomys; species Thryonomys swinderianus. The sequence continues at coordinate 31,426 of PVIC010013769.1, read as the reverse complement.
TACACTTATGTCCATATATATTTTAGATTTTTTAGATTTGAATTGTTCAAACAACTGTCCTAGACTCATTCGCTTTCCAATCCTCTTGAAACTATATCCAATTATTCTTCAAGTAACATAGACCTAAGATAATCCATTCTGCTTACACCCAGTCTATTGAAATCTTTGTCCCATATAATTTTTCATGTGATAAGGTGAGTGTTCTCTGGACATTAACAACACAATGAATATTTGGGGCCATTTGTTTTTTATTTGTTTTTCACTATTTCCAAATTATTAGTTCACTGAACTATGGTGACATAAAAGTCTGTCTTCCCTCCAGCAAAGCACTATAATAATCCTTATTTTGGCTTCTTCTCTCCTGATGACTGAATTGGAAATTCTTCAAAGCTGTAATTCAAAGCCATAGGTGACCTTAAAGGAATGATTTTTTATATGTTACCTTTTATTTTAAGGTAACTTTTCAAATGTGGACCATGCATTCCATTATGTTTAGCTGTCAAGCACAGTCTTCATTTGCATTTCTTCCCACTGCTATAATTTTGAGAACTGGCAGGTGACCAAAGGAGGAAAAATGTGCATCTACCATCTAGACTGCAATGTAGGCTTTTTTATTATAATTAAGTAGCCTAGATATTCATGATTAGATCAAGGTCAGAGGAGCAGAACATCACAGCCAAGGACTTAAATGTACAAAGAATAGAAAAATTGCTTCCTTAAAAGTTTTTTTTTAATACAGTAATAGCTCCAATCTTTAAGTTTTTCAATAAAACATTTAAAATAGCTCATCTGTTTTATATTAAAATGTACCTGCCTGGTGTGTTTGTCATGCACATTAAACCAGGGATTGAAGTCCCACTTGAATTTTTGATTCCATTTTTTTCCAACTTCCCGTTTCTATTCCTGATGCATGAAAGCAACTTGAGAAGTACGAGGCTGGGGTTTTTAAGCCTGACTCTATATGACACCAAAGTTATTTGTGTAACAGTCATGAGTTTACTATTTAGTCTGTAGACTTAATCACAAGAGGACATGTGATGTTTAGATATAGGTGATTTCAAAAGAATACCCACCCTGCAATTCAGTGGTAATATAATTGCATGAGACAACTGCCATACTGCCCAGCAGATTAGTGTATAGTTTCTTGCCTATTAGTATATGTCTGCAGTATGCAAGGATTCTATTTATTGTGGGGACTTTGGATATACACATAACACATCTTGATTTTTTTTTTTTTTTTTTGCTTTTTTTGAGACAGGGTCTCGCTTTGTAGTTCAGGCTGGCCCTGAGCTCACTATGGTGCCCAGGCAAGCCGCCGCGAACTCAGCAATCCTCCCGTCTCTGCCTCCCGAGTGCTGGGATTACAGGCGTGAGCCACCACGTCCGGCATTGTGATATGTGGTGTTGATTGCTGGTGGGCGTGTCTCCATGCCCAGCATTATATGTGGTTACCGGGGATCAAACTCAGGACCTTGTGCTTGCGAGGCAGGCACCAGAACCACTGAGCCAACCCTCTGGCCCACATCTTGATAATTTTCTCCTCCTTTCCTATTCTGCTCCCACCAACTCTTCTTCCCCTCCCCATTTGTAAACCTCTAGTTCCATTTTTTATTTAACTTTTTAAAATCCCCTTTCCTTCTCTCACAGTCCCTCCACTTCTTGTTCCCCTTCCCATTTGAAAAAGATTTTCCTAAGATCTATATTTTTGATCCTTATCTACACTTTGAGTTTCTCTTTTTAGAGAAACAATGTGACATTTAAACTTGTGTGTCTGATTTATTTCACTTAAGATTGTGGTCTCCAGCTGCACCCATTGACTTAGCAATGCCTTCACGTGCATCCTGTATAGTTTATTAGCTTCCTCTTTCTCTAGCCGATCAATTTAAGTTTAATATGTCATTGCTTTCCTTCTCTTTTACAGTCACAGAGCACACCGTCTGTCCCTTCTCAGTCTCTTCACTCACTTTGCTGCTTTCATAGTTTGCCAGCTGATGTGGGCACTAAGTCTTCAAACCCTGTTTTCTTTGCCCGTCCTCACCTGTTAAGTCATGCCTCGCCCCACGGCTTTCAGTGGCCACTACATAAATCCTCAGTTTCACACTGGCATTTCTTCTCACCGTGGAAGGCATTTGGCACTTGGACTTAGTTATGTCATGATTTTGAAGCTTAACCTAATTGAAACAACTCCTTACTCATTACTGCAAACTGGCACCACTATTGTTTCCTTCTTGGTAAATCACTTCTACTCAGTTGTATAAGAGGGGGAGAATGTAATCATCCTCAAATACTCACAATTGTTTATTCTCTTCCCACATCACAAAATTCCACTGAATTTTCAAAGACATATTTGTACCGGTCAGCTTTCCTGCTGCCAGAACAAACCCAACACATGCAGTGTAAAGCAGGACAGGTTTATTTTGCCTCACGTTTTCAGAGGTTTTCGTCCATGGTCGACCAACTCCAAGGAAGGAACATCATGGCAGAAGGGCATGGTGGAGCAAAGCTGCCCCCTCTCACCAGCTGGGGAGTAAAACAGATTGGCAGGAGCCAGAGAGGAAGGGGTCGGATGTCAGATAGAGTCCCCAAGTCCTCCTTGACATTCAGACCTAACCTCCTAGTAGTCTACTCAGCCATGAACTCAGTGATGGGTTCCCCAGCGATGATGCCCATGCTCTCACAATGCTTTCGCCAAGAGCCTCCTAGTCCAGGCATGATGACAATCTACACCAACTGGCACAACATACTATTCTGTTTATTTCTCTTCACTGCAACCACTGCTGTGGTATATAGCACCACTGTCTCTTGTATGCTCTTCCCATTTCCTCACTTGGCCCCCAACATCCTCATAACTCCCAGGATTCTAGCATAATATTTTAAAAATATAGGGTCCATAAGATATCTGCTCTTTCTACAACTTCTTAATGGCTAATGGTCTGCATGACTCCTGACCCCCTCTTAGACTTCTTCATCCTTTCCCCAGTCTTCCCACTGCACTATTACCACTCTGACCTTTCCTGTTTCCGAGCCTCCGCTAGTTCATTTCTACTTCCAGATGTGTTTTGCATGTTTCCTCCAAGACTTTTTGCCTATTTTTAGTCATTCAATCCCCAGTTCAAATGTCACATATTCCATAAGTCTCTACCATTGGAGACTGTTTTGTTTTCATTATAAAAATTGCCTACTATTTTCCTGGTTGTAGTGTTACTTCACAAGGGGCACTTAGGAATTTGTGAATTTTATTCTTTGCTGTAATCTTAGAATCTACAACAGTCTTTGGTTTATAGCAGGTATTCAGTAAATATTGTGAATGAATGAATGAATGATTACATTCATGTTTCTTTGCCATCAATACTATGCACTTACTAGGCTAGCTGGAGTTTTAGATCTCATTCATACTTAATCATTTCTGTATCTTGCTCATTTCATTTTCATAGCTTCATAGCACCATATCAGATACATTTTGTTTAAATAACTTGAACTTTCAAAGTGTATATTCAACTAACAACACTACTACATAAAGATGAGATGACAGAGCAGTGCTGATCTATGAACTGTTTCTTTTTAGTATTAACAAAACAAATACAGATCCTGAAAAAAAAGCATGTATAGAAATATTTATGTAAAGTCACACTTTGTTTAATCTACTAAAAATATCACAGCTTATAGTTTTCTATCTTTATTTTTTTGTTATTTTATTTTTATTATATTTCACAAAGGCACTGTCTGTGATAGTCAGGAAAATTTTAAAAGCCAGTTTCAATACAATTTTGAGATGCACCAATCCAAGTTATCTCCCTATAGAAATAATATGATAGCAGTGACTTAATAATATTAACCTAGATTATGAGTACATCCAAATTTATCTTGAAAAAAAGGTGATTTTTAATACAAAACAAGGGATTGTGTTCAAACCATATTCAGTACAAGTTTCTGAATATATTTTTTAAAAAGTGGATGTGTATATATAATGTACCAATAAAGATAAAATTTTTTTAATTGAGAATATCTTTAAATATAGTCTTTCTTACTGCAAATATTATCCTTTAATAATATAGTCTAATTCAAAGCATAGAATAATTTGTACCAATGCTAATAATAATCATACTATTTATACACTGTTTTACAAGAGTTGAGCACAGAACGTGTTGAAGAGCAGCAAAGCCAAAATTACAAGGAAATGTAGTGAAAGTGAACGTGAAGAAAGTGAAAGTGAGGTCTTCTAGCCCAGGCCTGGTCAAATGAAGCCTCTAAAGTGTTCATCAATGCAGTTCTCCAGTCTCATCTTGCTTAAATCTTAAAGAAGCTAATTGAGAAAAGCTAGGAAAGCCCAATGATGGAAGAGCCTCTCTGCAATATAACGAGCTGTCCCTATTATTCCTTTTCTAAGGACATAAATCTTAGCCACTCACAGGTCCTTCTGTCCCTTTGGTCTTATCATTCCCAGGATCTCATCAGTGACTGGAAATAGTGACTAAGAAGAGGCAATGATGACTACAGATACGAGCCTACCTCCCTTCGGCAATTATCCCGACATACTTCCTCATGTCCTAAACACACTTCACAAAGGCCACCAAAGAGCCACAACTGTAATCATTCTTGGTCACTACCAATTTGGGCTGGATTTGATTCAGTGACTTAGAGGTGAAAGGCTCCATATTCAATTACCAGGCCCCCAGCTTCCTCAATTAATCAAAGGGTGACATAATGAGTCTATTACAATGCTTCAAAGAAAGACCAGATCAAATCAATATAACCAACTTCCTAATCATAAAAAGAAACATTAATAAATGTTCTTCATTTTAAAACAATGTTCTATGATATTTAATTGAATTTGTTTATGTAGAATTTTATTACCAGAAATTTGAACACAATCGAAATGGCACACTATATTTGGAATAACTATCATAGACTTCTCCGGAGAAACTCAAATGTTTTTGCATTTATTATATCATTTATCTTGTAGGGTTTGGTGTCTATGTAACTTGTGTAGAGATCTATTGGTCAAAAGAGTGCCAGAAAAAACTGGATCAATCATAATGGCACAGCTGAATTGCTAACAGTGTGAGGGCCCCTTATCTGTCATAGTATCAGGAGGTCCTAGTGGAGTCAAAGAAAAGGTGTCATCTGAAAGACTATAAGGGAAGCAACAGTAAAATTACAAAACACTAGCAGCAAGTAACTGGGAACAAACCAAAGAAATAAAGTGTTTTGATGTCAAAGTGACAGCCATATAAACCCAGAAGAAACTACTAGAAAAGTTAAAAGCCACCTAATCTAATCTGAACTTTTACTAATGCTATCAACATTCATAGTTATTTAAAGGGTTCAAAGTTTAACCTTATGTCTGAAATTCAAGGATAAAGTCAAGGAGAACAACATACTTCCCTTCAAAATAAGAAACCACCTCTACCTGCCACTTGATGATTATTTATAAAATGATGTATATTTTTTTTAAAATAGACCTGGCTTTTTGTGGTAAAGACGTAAAAGAAAATTCAAGTTATTTTATTCGTTAAAAAGTCTAAGTTAGAGACTTCTGAGAGATTCCAAAATCCTTTACTTTGGTGTTTTATTCTGTCACCTTTCTTTTCTTTTTAATATGTTTCCACTGATCTTACCTTTTTCATTTTTCACATCAGCTGTCAGGCGCCACCCCGGGCCGGTCATCAGGGTGCCAGAATGCTTGTCAGCAGCTTATTCCTTTGAGTTCAACCCCTTGGGTGCCAAAGCCTACTCAATCACTCTATTGCCCTTCATCCTGGTAGCTGTCATCTCTCTGACTGACACCCAGGAAAATTGAAGAGCAATTCCTATACTAATACATAATATCTCCAATTATTTGTAGGTTGCTCCCTCCCGATGACATTGGGGGTGTTTGTTAATGCTCTGAAAACACGTTGCCTGAGTTGTCGTCTGAGCAGAGATGTGACAAGCTGGCTAGACCACGCAAAGAAGAAAAATGGCGGCTGCTCCGGTGAGCTCCACGTAGAAGACATAAAATTTTTCTTCGCCTTTCTCCCCTTCTTCATGTTTCAAATCCTATACAGAATATGTGTTATGCAGGTAAGGCATGGCATTGAATACTACCTCAGAACAGTGAAGTAAGTGCTTGCTAATAGCATAAGTAAACCTAAACTTTTGCCCCCAACGAACAGTCACTCCTCAAAGGTTACTCATCCTTACAGGCTCTGCTTTCAAAAACTAAGCTAAGTCGGGGAGAGATACATTGAGGAAGCCATGGACAGATGCAGCTTTTGTAGAACTGTAGGTGTCTGGCTATAGGTGTCAACAATATCTCACAGTGCACTTATAAGCCTAAGTAGCACATGAAAATACTAGATCCATTGGCAGTTACCAACTCTCTTTTTAGCCAAAAGCTCTGCTTTCCTCCTTCGTTAAATCTTTAAAAAAAAAAAAAGTGGTACTAATAAGTAGCTAAACTGCCTGATTTGAGGACCACCTCCACCATACAGTTAGACATAAGCACTAATGAGCAGGTGATTGTGTTCCACCCGCTCGGTTCGTTCCTTGAGGAATCAGGCTTATGCTGTGCGGAAATCAAAAGGAAACCACTTAGCCCAAAGCATCTCTTATAGACATATATGATTTCTAAATACTTGAGTGCAGCTATGGTCAAAAAGTAAGTTATTTATAGAAAAATAGGTGTTTACTTGGGACTGTCTCCATTGCTAACCCCAAGCTTATAATTTAAACGCTAACGAGTGAGCAATATTCATCAATCATAGAACAAAAGAGCTAAAAAGAAATGTAAAGATTAACTTATTAGCAACTTCATTTGTTAAAGAGTAAGTTCATAAAAAGTTAAGTGATTTTTTCTGAGAGGGAAATAAGATGGCAAGTCACAGTTAATAGTAGCAAAAGGAAAAGCAGAAAAGGTTGTGACAATTGGAACAATGACTGGTCCTCTATAGCAGGGTAAATACACTACATCCTCCAGGCCAAAATCCATGGCTTATTTCTGTATATCTGCATGCTAAAAGAGGACTGTACATTTTTAGGTAGTTGTAAAAACTCAAAAGAATATTTTGTGGTACATGAAAGTTACAAGCAATTTAAATTTCAGTGTCCATAAATAAAGTTTTACTCAAACTCTGCCACACTCTTTGATCTGTTATATCTTTTTAGATTCATGCACAAAAACAACAGAATTGAACAGCTGCCAAAAAACCCATATGTGGACATATTTACCATCTGGTCCTTCACTGAAAAGTTTGTTGACCTTTGGTCTAAACAATGCATAAGAACCAGTCTGATTTAGGAGATCTAGCCTTCCCCTTCACTCGAATAGTAGCAGGCACAAAAACAGAATACAGCAGAAATATTACCCATACATATGACCGTTAATATAAAACAACTTCAAATGGAAAAATTAATGAGCAGGAAACTACTGTGATCCACAACTAGCCTCCAAACCTTCATTACAAATTACACAAGCCACTAATTCCTCATCTTTCTAATGAAGTGATAAGTGATCATTCTTTCCTCTAAATTTGAACTTTCTCTGTGAATTATGACATTTTAAATTTGAATTAAACACAGTAAATTTTGTGAAATTGTTTTTATGCATCTTACCAAATCTAGTTGTCCAGGATATTGCACAGAACAAAGACTAATATTTATTGACCACCTATTATGTGTCATAGCTTCTAAAAGACAGCTTCTTAGTATCTAATTTAATTCCCAGAGCCAGCCTACATGGCTGATATTATTATCATAAATCTGAGGCTCAGTGACACTAAGAACATGTAACTTGTTAGTGAACAGCAGAACGGTCCCCCTAACTGAGGGCCAGAATCAAGGCTCTTGCTTTGCTATTATGCACAATGTCTCCTGCACTGGTTAGAAATCCCTGATAAAAATGATAGAGGCTCCAAAATTATACACAGTAATGTTATGCTAGAAGCTTCAAAGCCAGTGTTAGATCATACTTCTCCAGGGAGTAAGAGGAAATATCCACTAGAACAGACTGAGACTAGATTCTGCTTCCAGATAAAATAACCACCCGTACAAAGGCAATCAAAGTACTAAGAATAAAGCATCATAAAATTCCATATTTTAAATCTAGTAGCCATTATTGACCTTCAATTCCAAGACATACATTTCAAATATGTTGATATTAAGGCCGATGGGGTTGTCATTTGACATTACTGGCCACTCAAAGGAGAAAATGAATCTCTATTGACAGCAATTATTTCTCAGCCCTCAGAGGCTTGTGTGAAACGTATTTAAAATTTTAAAAGGGGATGATTTCAGAACTTGAGGCAGAAACAGAAATGATTTCAAGCTTTCAAGACACTGGAGCTCTTTTGTAGATTAGGCAATATATTAATACTACTTCACTAAAGATTAATAGTACATTTGCCACATTATTAAGTTAACAGGTTTCTGTGTCTGTGATTCATGCTGATAATAACTTTATTCCTATTAACAATAATTCTCATTTGAAATTGGTAACAGAAGCTTCCCAGTTGTGCTAGAAGCCCTTCAGTCTTCAAGTTGTTCTGGTGTCAACACTTTTTTAAAAAACACATCATTCATTTCCCTCTGATTGGAAGATATGTGCTTAATAATTTTAACGAAGTAGGACAGAACAAGCTAATATTCCCTTCACTGTGGCTATCTGCACTCAGCTAAACCAATCTTTGTTTATTAGCCTTAGAATCAAATTGAAATTGGAATATAAATTACAACCAGGATAAGTCTTATGTAGATTTTTTAAAATGCTTAGTGAAAAGGTGGTTCTATTCCATGCCTGGGCAGTTATCACACCCAGAGATTCATTTTGCAGTTGGTGAACTCGGAAGAGCTGTTCTGACCCTGTGACTGCCCTTCTCCTTCTACCCTCCGAAGTGCACAACTGATTAGAAGGAAGACGCTAATGAAGGTTTCAGATCAGGGGTTATGATCTGGTGTTTGAGCAGGGCTACTCTCGCAGGCACTGTAAGAAAAAGTCTGAAGAAAACTCATGAATGAGAAACGTGTAGAGATGCTTCCTTCGCAAGACACGGTGCCTTTGTTCCAACGTCATTCCTACCACAAGGCATGGCATCACGGAGAGGCTCTACGTTAGTGCTGGACAGTTATTTACCATTCGGATTTCTTCACAAATGGGGGGAGCAGTCTCATTCTCACAGTACTCTGAGGATTGGATGGAGCGAAGTTGGTTTTTATTTAAATTTTCTTATCTGTTCCTTGATTATGCAGACAGACTCTTGTCATACAGCTCCCTTAGTGATCCACTCATATCATACAGTTATGGAAAGCCATGAACACAGAAGGGTTTCCTTTCTTTCCTTCATGGCTCACATTCAAAGCAAGACCAAACCAAGGAGCCCAGAAAGGCAACCGCCAACAAGTGTCATGTATCCATACTGCTCCACCTTCTTAGGAAAAAAATATTCCTACTTTGCTACCAAACTGGATGCTATTTAAAAAACATATTCCAGCCTACAGGGTAAAAATATACTTCTATTCTTTTTTCCTTCAGCGAAATAAAGTCATTTTGCTGACACGAGAAGGGGTTTCTTTGTGTCATCCTAACCCAAAAGGCCAGTGATACTCATAGGAAAGTTAAGAAGATAAACTAAAAGGCAAGAGTCCTCCAGAAAGAAATAGTAATATTGTCAATTCACTAACAGGGCTCTTACTGCTTGAAGGCCCTTTATCAAGTCATACTTGTGACCTTGAAGACCTGGGCAACATCCCAATCTCTGTCTGAAGAACACACTCAACAGGCTGGAAGTCGGGGATTTATCTCAAGTGGTACTGCACCTACCTTGAAAGCACAAGGGCCCAAGTTCAATCCTGGTACCATAAAAGAGAGAGAGAGAGAGAGTATCTGACCTGGTGTACTTTCTTCAGAATTCAACTGCTCTCTTTAATCGTGTGGCTGCTTCCTCTCTTGAATGCAGATTCCTTCAGGATATTACCTGCAGACCATGCATTCCAACCTCCATTGGGACGGGTTTCTTCTGCCAATTGCAGTAATGAATGCCATCAGCATCCTGCCATTATTAATTCTGGTTCCCTTTATGGAGTGCTTCAGCGCCTGCCTGTTTTCCTGTAAAAGAGATGGACCATTTCTGTCAGCATGTATTAGTAAGTACAACTACCATGGCAAGTGAATTGCTTGCAACTTCTTCTAAAAAAGAAGGAAAAGAAACACCCAGCTAAGATCTAAGTAGGGTCAGATATTAGATAGATGTATTGGATAGAAGGTGAATTTGTGAGTGATAATATCCAGCTTCCCAAATCTTTACCCAGACATCAGAATCTCATCTTCTAATGAGCCTTTTATGCCTCCCCAGAAGTCATATCTAATATAAAGAGATGGTAAAAATTTCCAGCACCACTAAATGGTCTCTCCTGCAGCACAACAATGCTGATTCCCAAATCAATGCTGAATATGTTCTTTAAAATGAACACAAGACAGGCGTGGTGCTGCATACCTCTAATCCCAGTAATTGAGGAGGCTATGGCAAGAGGATTACAAGTTTAAGGCCAGTCTAGGGAACTTAGTATCTTAGCAAGAACCTGTTTCAAAAATGTAAAAAAAAAAAAAAAAAAACTCTGGGAGAAAGGTGGAATTGTAACTCAGTGTGAATGTGCTAGGTTTATTCCCCAGAAAGGGAAAAAATGAATACAGAGAATGAATCTCAAAATACAATTTTAATTCCTGAATCAGCAGCAAAATATAAAAATAATATTATGAGGTTCAAGATACAGCTTCGTGGGAAAGCACTTGTGTAGCATGCATGTTTTCCTGGGTTTGATTTTAGCACCCCTAAAAGGATTGTAATTCACAGCGTGAATACAGGACTTCTTCCAAGTAATAAAGTGTACAGCGATGATTTTCAAGCATTTTAAAAACTGAAACAATGTATGATGTCTTACTTAGGACATGATCGATAAGCCATAAAATAAAATGTCTCTAAATGAAATGGAAGAGAAGGAACCTAAGGGCCTTCTGATCACACTGTCCTCTGCCTTTGCTGTATTTTCTGAGACACTATCATGGAACAAGAAGATCGATGTTGGTGCAGAAAAATCAGAACCAATCACTTAGTTCTTGGACCCTGCTTTGCCATTCAACTGTTACTGGGACACTTTGGAAAAAGCACTAGTCTCTCCTGTCTGGTTAATGATTTTATTTTTCCCTGGAGAACAAAACCTAGATAAATCTTGTATCTTCTTGTGTAAGAGTTTCAAAAGCACTTGGTTTGACATTAGTGTCCAAGCATAGTCTTGACCCTAATGAAAGCTTGCTAAATGTCACCTATTGTTATGATCCATCATCTGCAAGGCACATATCTAATTGTTTTTTGGAAACAAACAGAAGACAAGGTGAATTTAAAACTTAGGGAACATCATCTAATCATAGCCTAACATTTTATCTTCCAATTAAGAAATATTTCCATTGAACAATCAAGGTCAGGCATGTGGAAGACATGCCTATTCTCTTCTGGTTAACCTATTCTTACTCCCTTCTATTTAAATGCTATCTGCACAAAGAAACTATATAACTCTCTCATTACACATGCTTCTTGAATTTCTTGGGTTATAGAAGGTATACTTCAAGGCATGTTTTCTGGTATTTATCAAATCCATCAATAAAATTATTCCAGATCACATCACAAAAGGGTGTCTTTTGGGGGAGCTAGAACTCAAAGTGCCTAAATTCACTTTAGTTTATACCTGTGTTATATAACTTTTAAATAATATTTCTTATCCAGTAAGCTCATGTTGTAAAAAGGATTAGCAAACTAAATCCTAAAGAGGTTTAGCAGTCCCTAAATTTTAAAAAGTGCTCCTTTTCCTGACCTTGTAGAAATTTTAAAACTCAGTAGGTATTTGTGAATGTTTGATAGTGTCTTGGGTGCTTTGACCATAAAACAAGAAAAGTAAGACATTTTATGTATATGCCCTCAGCAAATTCAGTATTAAAGCAAAATGAAGGCAGGACAAAATGGGGACATATTTATTTTCCAAATTGAAAATTCTTCAGTCTTCTATGATACTATGAAATATCTCACTCTGATCTTCCAAATTATGATGATTACTAAAAACTTTAAAATCTGGGCTAATTCAAAAGAATATACTATACAATGTGTCTGCAAGAAGTGGAAAAGAAATCCTTCCTGAAAATAAGAAGCCCTAAGTTCACTTTAAATTTGAACAATTTCCTTTTTGACAGTTTTCCCTTTTCATATTTAAAATTGTACCTATTCTCAAAGAAGGGGGCATATTTTTACTGGATAGAGTTAGATAGAATTATGTAGTGTACTGTTTGATGTTGATGAACTAAATATTTCCCTTTAAAATTGGTAATAAGACCTGTTGTACAGAAAATTTTTTTTAAATTAGATTCACTTCAAAAGAAATTAAGCTATGTTCCACTGGGTGTAAAACTCTGAATTCAGTTGTTTCTAGACCATATTCCATTTCTTCACTCATTTGCATACTTGTTCATTTATTTGCATAATATTTTGCTATGGGAATATAAAATTACTATGATGTACATCTTTTAAGATAGGTATTTGTTTAAGTTTTCCATATTCTGGTTACCATTATGGAAGATTAACAAGTTTTATCAGGACATGAAAGTACAAACCTAGGGTACTTTTTAATACTAATTTACATAATCGAATTAGTCTATTAAAATTTCCTTTCACTTTGAACTGAAGTGTCTGAAAATGTGGGTGAAGTATATAAGTACCTAAATTATGAATGAACATATATTTATGACTTCTTAGTTTGAACCTAGATACCCCCACATGAATATTACATTTAACCTCACGGTAAACCATTATTTAACAGCCAAGGGTCACTAAGGTAGTGCAAGTTGAACTAAGTTGTTCTAACTTTAAAGCCACTAAATTATCATTATGGTTGTTACTATTATCATTATTCCTATCATTTATACACCAGCTGTACACAGCAATGACATTATGGAAGTTAAATTGTCAGTGTTAATTTGATGCTCTGCTATTTCCAGTTAGCACTACAAAGTACATGAAAGCCTCTCTTGCCACCACAGTGGGGACGCCTCCTTAGCTCACATCCTTCTGTATTCAGCTGCCACCATTCCAGGGACTGTCACCTTGAGGGAATTGGACATTCAAACCAGTGCCAATGGCTAGCATTTGACATGTGATGTCATAGCCAAAATCAAACCTAAGATATAGAGAAATCTCACCTAATTGGCGAAACTAGAAATTTAATAAAGGAAAAATAAAACCTATCTTCTTTATCTCACAATGCAAGGGAGAGAATGCAATGATTGAAGCTATGATGATATCTTGAGTTCATTACCTAATGAAATGAGTAGGTCAGAGGATTAGCTGTTAAAAAGGACCCCTCAAAAATAAACAACTCTCAACGTTCCATGGCTGTGAAAGGCAAAGACTTGATATACTCTGAGTCTATTATCTAGATTACATTTTCCCAATATTACTCTTGTGTAGATTTATCCATTTAAAAAATCAACCTTAATTTACCAAGAACATACAATTATTGACATCATTGTGATTTATCCTCCATTATAATTTGGAGTACTTCATTTTAGCCTTTCTCAGCTCCAACATGTTTGCACCATAAGCACTTCCTTTCCTTAGCATTAATTACAATCCTGCAGAATACAGCGTTTGGTAAAGCTAACACACACGAGTATAATCTGACTAAAATTAATCTAATCAATTGTTATTAAGTCTTACACGAAGAAGTGCGCAACACAGTAGGTAGCAATTATCTTGGCTCTTAAATATCATCTAAACTGAAATGCAGATGATGTATATCCAAATGTTTGTATGACTTTCTTCTTTAAAGTAACCTGAAAATTCAAATTATAACCAAAAGTCTTTTATGATATACATTAGCCAAAGTTTCTTTATACCTAACTTATATAACCCTTATACATAATATACACATAATTCTTTATCCATAATCTTGTATTAGTTCTAATAATTGGCTGTCACATAAAGTTCCATTTTTGGTTAAAACCTAAGTGACTGGTAAACTTAAAAACTGAGTCAAAGGTCCTGTTACTTTCATTGAAAGCAGGATTACCCCATGCAGAATTACTTTTTGTATGCAAGTTTTCAAACATGATTTTCCCTAAGAAACTGCATATTATTGGATATACCCACTGCAAAATTCTCAAGGAAGAAACTTAGAAATATGTAGGACAAAACAGTTTTTTCGTTTGTTTTCATTTAATTAAACCACATTAATGTTCTCAGTTCTTAAAGTTAAAATCAAACTGGAATTAAATTTGAGGTACAGTAAATAATCTAGCATGCCATCTGCATAATACTTGATGCTTAATAGAGATACATGTGTGTATCTGATTTCTATGTAAATGAGTTACCTTTCCATATTCAGAGATAAAAACACAAATGTCTCAGAGCTCCAAAGAAAAACAACAACAACAAAAGAAGGTAAATCTCTCAGATGAAATGAAATAAACCACTAAAGAAGAAAGATAAAAGAAAAAAATATATGCTGTCTTGGGGTGAGCAAGCAGTATCTTCTCTAAATGGAGCAAATATGTATGACAATGAAATAATAGCTGCTTCCATAGAGTAATACGTGGACACCAGTGCATTTTCACATGGTTTTCTGGAATAGGAAATTTTCCAAAATCATAGATACCAAAGGAATTTCTCAAGGACTCAAAAGAATTTCATACTTCTGGTTATGAGCTTACATATAACAGATTGAGGCATCGGGCTATGCACAGAAACACCATTGTGTTTCAGTGAACAAATAGAGCCAAGATTTAAAGAACTTTAATATATCTGTTTTTAATATTAGATTTAAAGATAAAATGGCAAGTGCAACCTGAATATCTGAATGAATTCTGACTTTCATTTCATTGTGTTCTAATTTAGAAATTATTACATAGCATAATAATAAAATAGAGAAGCTTCAAGACTTACAAATTTTCAAACACAAAGCCAGTTGGAGCATATATATTGAAACATATATTATTTATCTCATATATCTCAATTGGGACCTTACTGCTTTATCTTGTATATACATATCTGTAAGAGGATTCAAATGGGGGTATCTTTAAACTAATCCCTGCTTTGGGTATATTGTGATTTTATACGTTAAGAATTTAAAAGTTGAGTGACTAAGTTGGAATGAAATTTCCTTTGAATTTTTGAAAAAGTCATTTTTCATTGGCACCAGATTCCAAAAACAAATAAAAAGCAAACATAGTTCCCTAGAACCTTCAGATACAATATGCTTTGCCCTAAAGTATCTAGGTAAATGGGTGCTAAGTTTTGATGTTTTTGTTCCCTGCAAAATTCAGGTTGAACCTTAATTCCTAATGGTACCGTATTGGGAAGCATGACCTTCAGGAGTGATTGGGTTCTGAATGGGATTAGACGATTTCATAAAGTGGCTTGCTGGAGAGAATTGATTGCTTTTGACCTTCACCTTCTCTTATGCAAGAACATAAACTTCTGCCCATTTGGAGGAGTCAGTGTCTAGGCAGCCATCTTGGAAGCAGATAATATAACTTTTACAAAACAATTAAACTTTCCAGAGCCTTGACTTGAACTTCCCAACATGCAAAACTGTGAGAAAAGAAACTTCTGTTCTTATGAATTAGTCATAGGTATTTCATTTCAACAGCTCAAGTGGACTACAGTGGACCTTGGTTTACAAACTTGATCATTTCCCAAGGGCTACTTGTAACTCAGTATAGCTGGTTGTAAGTCAGTACAGCTGAGATCTGAATATTTACCTGAATACATGCTATAGATAACTAGAGGCAGATGAATCTTCTATTAATCTAATTAACTCAAGTAGTTCATATGTCAGGCCGGTTATAACTGGAGGGCTCACTGTATAATAATGAGTTACATACGTGTGTGCTTCGCTTGACACTGTCTGGGCTATATATCACTGGATTTTGCTAGATTAAATATAAAAGTGCTCTTTGCTATAAAGCATAGAGTAATCTAGGTTTTGGGTCTAAATTCAGGTCCTGAGTCAGCTGTTCTGGGTAGAGAGGAAAGCCTGAGATTTTGCATGTCCAACAAGTCTACGGTGGCATACACTACTGAACAGTCTTTCACTTTGAGTGTCAGATAGAAAAGAGGCCAAAAAGACTGCTCTCCATGGTTCATACGTGTATACAGGCAGCAGTAGCCCAAGGAAAAGGCCAGAGCAAAAATTCAGACACAGGAAGTAAAAGCTGATGACTAAACCAAATATCAGTTATCTCAACTCATGGACCAGATCTGGCCTACCACCTGAGTACTTGCAACTCATTTGATTTGAGAACATTAATTTTGAATCCCAATTGTAATTAAATTTTATCATCCTTCTTGGGTATTATTTGAATTTGATTCAATAGAAAGTTATTTTTCTCTTTTTAGATACATACAATACCTATATATTTTCAATTTTTCTTTTGGTCTAAAAATTTATTACTGGCCATTTACAGCAAACAAAACTTGTAGATCTTAATCCAAGCTACTGCCAAAAACGCTATAAATTTTGTTTTTGTTTTGATCTAGATTCCTGAAATTAGTTAAGCAAGAAGTGTCTTAATATAATTCAAATGAAAGATGTTTCCTTGTGAGGAGGATCAAGACTCATGTGTGCTAAGCCTGTGCTCTGCTACTGAGCTATACCTCCAGCCCCAGTTCTGAAGAATTTTAGAAAGTAACTTGAATTACCATTGAAAAGTCCAGTGCTTGGGCTGGAGGTTTAGCTCAGTGGTTCCAGTGCCTGCCTCGCAAGCGCAAGGTCCTGAGTTTGATCCCTGGTAACCACATACAATGCTGGGCGTGGAGATTCACGCCCACCAGCAATCAATACTGCATACCACAGTGCCAGGCGTGGTGGCTTACGCCTGTAATCCCAGCACTCGGGAGGCAGAGACAGGAGGATTGCTGAGTTCAAGGCTTGCCTGGGCTACATAGTGAGCTCAGTGCCAGCCTGAACTACAAAGCGAGACCCTGTCTCAAAAAAAAAAAAAGTCCAGTGCTCTTTCAATATGTTTTCCTCTCTGTACACTCTCTTTTCCTAACTAGAACCCTTTTCTGTATCCATGACATTCTAAAATGCCTTGGTAAAGATCTTTCTTAACTATCACACTGTTGTCCCAAAGGGATCCCTTGAATCATATTCTACTATTTTAAAAAAATCTTTTCCTCTCTTCTATGTCCTTTATAGTTCCTTTTTTAAATTTCTGTTGGTCAGTTGTTGGACCTTCCTAACATAATCCAGTAAAGCTCTTAAGTTTTTGTCTTCAACTGGTTTGTTGGCTTGGCTTTTATTAGTGCTATTATTCTCTCTGTTTCTGTCTCTCTCTGTCCCTCTCTGTCTGTCTCCCCCCTTCTCCTCCCCTTTTGATTATTGCTATAATTTCTTGGAGATATCTTTGTCTTTATCCTACAAGCAATGTACCAAGTTTTTAGTGACAACAGTAGGCATATTTGGTTTTCAAGATGTTTTTCATTCATTTTTCACAAAAACTTCATATTTTGGAGATGCAATTATTTATCTCATTTCTTTAGGAACAGAAACTACAGATCACCCCTATTTCCTACTTCTTAGTCTTTTTCATACTGGAAGCTCTTCTCAAATGTCAAGGTGTCTTTTTTTGCCCATTTATCTAAAAGAACAATGCAACTGAGGACAGTGTGACTATGAGGATATAATAGTATTACTGTGGATGGTATATCTATGTGTATAGGTGGGAACTATCAAGAAGTGGGCTTCTCTGGAAAATCATTTCTCAGGGATCCAGTCATGTCATTATGAGGCCTATCCTCCCTAGGAACAAATGGGGAGGAACACATGTCCTAGGAACAAATGGGGAGTTCTTATATACCAGCCATTCATTTCACTGAGAGCAGAGTCCTTCAGTCTCTAATATCCTCCGGTTTTGATGCTATTTCCTAGTGCCAAAAGTGGTGTGTGTGTGTGCACGCGCATGTGTGTGTGAACCCTAATTTCTAACTTTTTCCTCTCTACCTTACCCCTGAATAGGGAGAACTACTCAGTCAGAAAGACACTTGACCACTGTCAGTGCTCTCACCCTGATTAACCATGAATTGACAGACATAATCAAGAATTTTTGTCCTTTTTTATGGGTTAAAAATAAAAATCCTCCAAAATCTTATTCTCTTAATGAAAACATTTTAAAAAATTAATCTCAATGGACATTCCTTAAGGACATACTCAAAGTGAAATAAATAGGTCACAGATGTATAAATATTGTATCTTTTTTCTGGTATGAAAAACTAGAGTTGTAAATGTGTTCTAGAATGCATGATCGATATTGTGAAACTGTAAATACTCAAAGGGAAATGGGGTTTAGGAGTAAATAATGAGAGGAAAGAAAAAACTGATGGTAAAAAAAGGAAACAAAGCTTTTGTATGTAGGGACAGGGGGTTGTAGGGTGGGTATGGGAAGGGGAAAAACGAGAATCAAGCTATGTGTTTTACTGGTACAAATTCTCAATGTGGAATGAAGTTGTGATGTGTATATATAATGTGCCAATAAATTAAATTAAATTTTTAAAAAATTTTATAAACAATTTGAATGGCTCATTATCCTTCTAATTGTTTATTATAATGTCAAAAGCAAAGTATAAAATAATTTGGCTAACCCTATAAAGAAAGAAAAGGAAGGCTAAGTAGCATAAACTGCATATCCCAACAACTAGATCTAATTTTACCACAGACTCTTGACCTTTAGCCAAACCAATCAACAGGGATTGCTGAATGTTTCCCCTCTCTGTCTTCTGTTTCATCCCCTTTCACTAGCTGAGTCAGTAACTGGTCACTACAAGTTAAAAGATCATGGTCATATTGTATATTTCTCCTCATATTCACTTTTCCATTCTTTGGTATTCTCTGTATCCTAAAAAGTCTGTAATTTTATTATCCTATTGTCTTTCTGAGGATTTTTTTTGTCTGTACTTACTATGACCTTATATTCAAGGTTCTCAATTTTTTTCTCCTCTCTATTTACTTCTGGACATTTCTGTACTACATGTTTACTTCTTCCTCTTACATCTTTAATGTTTCTGTCTCTATTGGCTTATCTTCTCTGCAAAGAACCAGAAGAAAACCCTCTACATCTTATAAAACAGCTTCCTGTGATCTTGCAAACTTCTTAAACAAAATTTTATTTCTCTTTTGCTATCCACCAAAGCTTTCTTCTTTCCTACACTACTTACACATACTCACTACTCATTAATATTTCAACCCCTTGCTTTCTGATTTTACCATAGAGCTCTGTTGAATGTAAAAAGTAACTAATGGCCCATTCATCAATATAATTGACTTACTGTATGTTTCATTGTTTTCTCTGCCTCAAAATGTTTAACGCTATGATCATTTAATCATGTCTGGGACCAGAGATTTAGCTCAGTGGTTGTGCTGCCTGCCTAGCAAGCACAAGGTCTCTGGTTTGATCCTGGATAACCACAGTATACAACAATACCGGGCATGGTGACTCACAGCCACCCGCAATCAGTACCACATACCACAGTGCGGGTCGTGGTGGCTCATGCCTATAATCCCAGCACTCAGGAGGCAGAGGCAGGAGGACTGCTGGGTTCTAGGCTTTCCTGGGCTACACAGTGAGCTCAGAGCCAGCCTGAATTACAAAGTGAGACCCTGTCTCAAAAAAAATCATGTCTGTGTTTATGTATTGCTTGCTTACACAAATCTAGGCACTTGTCTTGGCACAAAACAATTTTGGCTGCAATTCTCATGAAGTTCATAATCAGTCAACTGAAACAGGACTGGTACAAATGAGCACATTTAATTTCAAGCTGTAGTGAGTATTGTGAAATGAATGGATGAGGATAATATTAGGCAGGACCTGCTTTAGATCATGTAGTGCATATCTGAAGTACAAATAGGCACCAGGCAGGAGAAAATTAAGGGAAACATTTCAGGCAGAAGGAAAACCACATCAAAGTGGGAAAGAGTTTAATATACTCAAGAGAGATAATGAGGATCAATGTAGATGAAACATGGTCAGACGAGTACGCGGCAAGCAATTAGAGTGGAATGACCAGGGTGGGTGAGAGCGTCTAAGGCCTAGTAAGGATTCTGGGTTTCCTTTGAATCAGGTAGAGATCCACAGAAGGAATTTAAGCTGAAGGTTAATATTCTGTTTGCATTTACACAGGATCACTCTGACTGGTGTCTGCTTAATAGGGGAATAGAAATGAAAACACTATTTATTGAAATGACTATGACTTTTACCTCAGATAATGCTATTACCAGAGCCTGGGCTAAAGCTGTGAAGACGATCTGACTTAGACTCATGGAAGTGGGTATGGGGAGAAACAGGTCAATGTATTTTGGAAATAAAATCTATAGAACTTATGCTATTGGGTGGTAGGAGAAAAAACATCTCCTATCTGCAAATTTGAAGGATACTGCAAAAGAGAGATAGAGAAGAATTACAGGGAAAGATTGAAAGTTCTGTTTTGTATGTCTTCTTTCTTGAAACATTCCCCTAAACACTACGGGTCTTCCTGACCTTTCTTTCAGTAATTTTGCTTCTTTTTCTACTCTAAATGCAATTATATTTGAAACTATTGTTTGACAGTCTCTTCTCTTGCTTTCAAATCCTCTTTTAATTTCTCCTGACCCTAAACACCCACTCTAAGTAGATGATTCATTAATTGTTCTCTCTCGATTCAACCAATCTCCTGAGCTGTGATTCATATTTTCAACTGTTTTATGAGCAATTCTATTTAGATGACCCATTTGAACCTCTAACTCAACCCAAAATTAAATTCATGTTGCCCATATCTACATATGGATCTCATTTATATTGTTTTCCCTTCATCTTTCCAGTCACCCGGACTCATAATAACATTACCACTGGCTTTCTCCTTGCTCTCTACACCAATTACTATGGCTCTATCAGTGAACTCTATTGCATCTTACTTTTCTACCTTCTTTATGTTGCAATGAAGTGGAATTTCTGATTGTAACTCAAGCCCCAATTATACTCAACCATTATTCTCATAACTCTCTATCTTTCTACCTCCAATGTCTTCTCCAGCCTACGAACCAACACACAATCTTCAGCGTAATCATCCTAAATGTAGTACTAACCATTTTGTTCATGTCTAAAATTTCAATGATTCTGTATCTTCAGAGTAATTCCAAATTCCTTCAGAGAATATTAAATACCACTTCTGATCTGGCCCTATCTATCTTCCCTCTTGATTGCCATATTACTCGAGCTTCTCACCTTTCAGAAAATTTGTCTGACACTTTTACAGCACTATGCCCCTGCTATCATTTGTGCATTCACTTTTCACACCAAACTCTTCTTTCTTTACAATACAGGATGATGTCATTCACCTCTCCAATTAGAAATGCACTCTTCTTCCTGCATTTCCCAGTGGGATATAACTCTGTGATGCTTGATCTTCTCATCTCACAGTCACAAGGTCTTGTATCTTCCACTGTTGTTAGCACAATTCCTTGCCTATGACAAGGATAGAGTGAATATTAAATTGGATTGACATATTGGTACCTCTTATGGTTTGGACCAAAAATGTCTCCTAGAAGGCTCTTGCATCAGAGGTTGAGGCTTTGAAAAGTGGTTAGATCATGAGACACTAAACTCATCAATGAAATAACCCACTGATGAGTTTATAATTGAATGTGCTATTAGGCAATAAAGCCTGGTTGGAGGAAGTAGGTAACTGGGAACATGACCGGGAAGATATATCTTTGTTCCAGTCCCTTTCTTCTCTCTTTGGCTCTTCCCAGTCCTCTCTGTTTTCTGGCTGACTGTGGGATGAGAAGCTTAACTCTACCATGTCTTTCCGCCATGTTGTTTTTGCACTAGCACTGACCTAAAAACAGTGGGGCCACCAGCCACAGCCTGAAACCTCTGAAAGCATAACCCAGAACAAATCTTTTTTGTGTTTTTGTTATTGTTGCTGTTTTGTTTTGTTTTTGCAGAACCAGGAACTGAATTCAGGACCTCACACTTGCCAGGCAGGCAGCAGCACTGCTGAGCTATACCCCTAGCCCCAAGAATGAATCTTTTTTTTAAAAACTTAAGTTTACTGGTACATTTTAGATATAAAATATGATAGACTCACTGTAGGGAATTTGTACCTGTCCGTGGTATATTTTGATTCTTTTTTTTTTCCTCATTCTCTTTCCTCCCTTTCAACCCTCCACCCCTCCCTATTTATAAAAGTTTTGTCTCCATAATAAATATTTTTTATAAATTGAATTCTTTATTGGTACAATTTATATACATCTCAAAATCATGTATAACATTGGGGAATTTGTACCAGTATATGACACAAGTTAATTCTCATTTTTACCCATATCCCTACCCACCCCCACCTCCTCATCCCCTTTATACATGCTCTTTTATTTTCTTTCTGTATCATATTTATTCCTTCCCATAATAAATCTTTTAAGTTGTTTACATCAGACATTTGGTCATAGCAAGGAAAAGCTAGAGGGATGATACAGTACCCTTTCTGATAAGTTTATGGTACGCTAAATAATTGAACAGATATACCTTTTAATGAACTTAAAAGCAGATAACATGTGAAATTCATGTTTTATATAAGCTTCAGAGAAAACTAAAATATCTAATTTATTATGAATTGGCTATTATACAACTTAATTTAAAATAACAATAAATAAAAAAATTATTCAAAGTTTAAAAAAATTTATTTCTTAGGGACTCCTAAAGAGCATGTTTTATGGATATGTTTAAATGCTGAGATATAATCAAAAAATTTACCTACCCATTTCCCCATCAACAAAAATAAACACAAAGCTATTTAAACATTAGATTGATTTTTCTAAATTGAAACTTTGCCTTATCTGAAACTTTATACAAGTTAGAAAAATGTGACTGTCTCTAAGCAAATTCTATCAAGCCAAAGTTTGTCTCTGTTCCAACAGGATTTGAGTAATATAAATGATGAATTGAGAAATGAAATGGCAGCAGTAGATAAAAACTCCATAACAAAACTCATATTCTTACAACCAAAATGATAATTGCCCACATTTGTTTTCTTCACCTCATTAATTCACCTTTTTAATGATTTTTTTCCCTAAACAAAGTTTCTAAGTCTTGCTTTTCTCATGAGTGCCTTAATTTTGTTATAAAATCAGTGAAATAATAAAAATCTGAAGACTGGCATCTTTAAATTATTTTGAAATCCTTTTAAAATAATAATTGAGCCGGGTATGGTGGTTCACGCCTGTAATCCCAGCACTCGGGAGGCAGAGGCAGGAGGATTGCTGAGTTCCAGGCTTGCCTGGGCTACATAGTGAGCTGAGGGCCAGCCTGAACTACAAAGCGAGACCCTGTCTCAATAATAGTAATAATAATAATAATAATAATAATAATAATAATAATTGAAACTATGTGTATATACTGTTTTAACTTCCCTCAACTCATTTTTATTCAAAAATATCTTTTAAAATATTATTCAGAAAGAACTCCTTTATCTGCAAACAAAAGTTTAAAATTATTGGTTTGTCTTAAATAATAATCACTGTTAAGTGTTACCAGAAAGTCTTATAATAATTTCATAACATTATCTTGTTAAATCTTACAACTACCCTACAAAGTAAGTAGCATTACCTAGCCTTGGCCTGGTGAAAAGTGATAACGAGCTTAAATAACTTGGTTGATACATTTCAGATGCCCATTTTTGAACTGGGTCTTTAAACTTGGGGGAACTGATTTTTTTAAAGTTCTTTATATATTCTAGATAGTAACCCTTTGTTGACAAACAGCTAGTGAAGATTTTTTTTTCCCCATGTTGTTGGTTATCTTTTTTTTTTTTTTTTTTTTTTTTGAGACAGGGTCTCGCTTTATAGTTCAGGCTGGCTCTCAGCTCACTATGTAGCCCAAGCAAGCTTTGAACTCAGCAATCCTCCTGCCTTTGCCTCCCAAGTGCTGGGATTACAGGCGTGAGCCACCACGCCGGGCCCTGTGGTATGTGGTATTGATGGCTGGTGGGCGTAAGTCACCACGCCCAGCATTGTATGTGGTTACCAGGGGTTGAACTCAGGACCTTGCGCTTGCAAGGCAGGCTCTGGAACCACTGAGCTAACCCTCCGGCCCTGTTGATTGTCTTTTAGCAGTGCCAGTAGTTTCTTTTGCTGTGCAGAAGCTTTTTAATAGGATGAGACCCCATTTGTTGGTTCTTTCTGCTAGTTCTCATGCTATAGAGGTTTTGCTCATAAAGTCTTTCCCTAAACCAATATCTCCAAGAGTTTTGCCTAACCTGCTTTGCAGCAGGTTTAGCGTTTCTGTTTTAATGTTTAAGTCTCGAATCCATTGTGATTTTAATTTAGTACACGGTAAAAGAGATAGGTTTAGCTTTAGTTTTTGGCAGGTTAAAGCCCAGTCTCTCCAGCACCATTTGTTAAAGAGGCTATCTTTCCTCCATTGAGGATGTTTGGCTCCTTTGTCTAAGACAAGATGGCTTAGTGTATCTGGAATCGTTTCTGGATCTTCTAACCTATTCCACAGGTCCTTGGGTCTGTTATTTTGCCAGTACCATACAGTTTTCATCATAGTGCCTTTATAGTACAGTTTTACATTGGGGATCGTAATACCCCCTGCCATGTCCTTGTTGCTTAGAATTGCTTTTGCTACTCTAGCTCTCTTGTGGTTCCAGATGAATTTTTGGATTATATTCTCTAGCGCTGTGAAGTATGGTGTTGAGATTTCAATTGGAATTGCATTAAATCTGTGTAGTAATTGTGGGAGTATAGCCATTTTGACGATGTTGGTTCTCCCTACCCAGAAACAAAAGATGCCTTTCCATTTTCTGATCTCCTCTTCTATCTCCTTTTTCAGAGTCCTGTAGTTTTCAGAGTAGAGGTCTTTCACCTCTTTTGTTAGATTGATTCCTAGATATTTCATTTTTTTAATGAGAAGCATATGAAGAAATGCTCAACATCACTGGTCATTCAAGAGATGCAGATGAAAACAATACTGAGATTTCATCTAATTCCACAAAAAATTACTGCTATTGTGAAGTTAACCAGCAATAAATGCTGGTGAGGCTGCAGAGAGAAAGGAACCCTTCTCCACTGTTGGTGGGAATGTAGACTTGTGCAACCATTGTGGAGATCAGTGTGGAGATTCCTCAGAAAACTAGGATTAGAGGTCCCATTTGATCCTGCTATTCCCCTGTTAGGAATATACTCAAAAGAATTAAAAGAATCATATCATAAAGACATATGTGCACCCATGTTCATAGCAGCTCAGTTTGTGATAGCCCAATCTTGGAAACAACCCAGATGCCCATCAAATGAAGACTGGATAAAGATGATACAGGGTTTTTAAAAATAAAATGGAGTATTACTCTGCCATAAAGAAAGACACATTTGAGTCATTTATATGCAAATGGACACACCTTGAGGACACACACAATAAGTGAAATAAATAGATCACAGATACGTAAATACCTTGTCTTTTCTCTGGTATAAGAACCTATAGATGTAAATGAGTTATAGAACATAGGATAGATTTTGTGAAATAGGAAATATTCAAAGAGAAAGTGGTAGGGGAAAATAATGAAGGAAAAGAATAAATATGATTTACCAGGCATGGTGGCTCACGCCTGTAATCCCAGCACTCAGGAGGCAGAGACAGGAGGATTGCTGAGTTTGAGGCTTGCCTGGGCTATACAGTGAGCTCAGGGCCAGCCTGAACTACAAAGCGAGGCCCTGTCTCAAAAAAAAAAAAAAAAGAATAAATATGATTTAAAAAGAAAAAGAAAGCAAATGAATATGGGGGTGAGGTACTGTAGGGTGGGTAGGGATATAGGTAAAAATGAGAATAAACTCATGTCATATACTGGTACAAATTCTCCAGTGTTGAGTGTGATTGTGAGCTGTATATAAAATGTACCAATAAAGAATTCAGTTAAAAAAGAATAACCGGGTGGAGGTCAGATAAGCAGTGCATGGAGCAACAGGAAATGGACTTAGCCCCTGCTGAGGCCATAGAACACAGAAAGTGAGCATTTGGACTCCCCAGTAGCAAAAAAAGAAAAGAGAGAAAATGTTGAGCGTCAGCGCCTGTAAAGTGCTGTGACCCATTACACTGATCACTGGCTCCAGCTTTTCTTTTATTTTTTTTTTCTTTTTCACCCTATCCTGTAGTTGCTGGAAATCTGGCTGCTGCACTATCAGTGATAGTAGCGGGCTGCTTTGAAATACACAGGAAGCACTTTCTTCCCATGGAACAGCCTTTCTCAGGCGAAGTTCTCACCATTTCCTCCATGCCTGGTTTCCATTTGGTTCTTCAGTACATTTTACTCGGTGTGGCTGAAACCCTGGTGAACCCAGCTTGTGAGTAACTTAACTGCTACACATAGCTCATCACCTGACAGAAACAAAATGGTGGGTCACCTGTTCACACCCTTGAGATTTCCCACAGTGCTTCAGATAGGCCTGAATATCACTTTCATTTTTTTAAATGTTACATTTCTCTCCATGCCTCTGCCACATATGTAATTATTAATTCCTCCTGGAACTAATGATGTAGTGAAAGCTTTGCTACCCTAATTAAAGGCACCAAGCTTTGGGTTAGATACAGGACAGGAAGAAAAGCACTGCTAAAACCTAGAAGACAACTCCAACACACTTAGATGAAACTCTCATCTTTCCCTCTTTCCTTTCCTTTCTTCTCACTCATACATAAATATATGAAATATACATGTATATATTTCCGTCCACAATGACGTTTAATATATTTTGAGAGAGTAGAAATATGCAAATAAAATGAAAATTTGACTCTTTTTCTGAATAACTCAATGTTTTTACATTAAATTACACTAGATTAACTGTGATCACTAAGGTAAGCTTAAAATATGATTATCAAATAGCAAGCATTTCTGGATTATCTAGATGGCTTATATTAACTAAGCAAGTCACTTTAAAATTTAACACAGTATTTTAGTAATTTCATATAATTTAGTATGTGTATACCTACCTTATGTTTCCATGCTTTGTATAATTTACTGCATTGTGAGTCCTAATTGTAAACCAAGCTCACTTTGTTGAGAATATATTTTGAATCTGTATTGTGCTACTTTTAACATCTGTCATATTCTATGAATCAGTACATAATCTGCAGAGTAATGATCTTAAATGACAACTTCAGTCATTTTCCTTGTGCCTAGAATCATCAATAATTCTATCTCGTTATTATCAAATTTCCTAGATATATACCTAATAAAGTGATATTTACACATTTTACAATACCAAAGCAATTCACTAAAATAAAATTAAATTTTTGTAATTATAATCACATATATAATGACATCAATATATAATCATATATTATAGGGCCAGTGATTTAGCTCAGTGGTTCCGGTGCCTGCCTAGCAAGCACATGGTCCCTGGTTTGATACCCATTAACCACATACAACAATACTGGGTGTGATGACTCATGCCCACCAGCAATCAGTACCACATACCACAGTGCCAGGCGTTCAGGAGGCAGAGGCAGGAGGATTGCACAGTTTGAGCCTTGCCTGGGCTACATCATAAGCTCAAGGCCAGCCTGAACTACAAAGTGAGACCCTGTCTCAAAAAAAAAAATCATATATTATATATTCCATCAGGTTTCTTTTTCATTGCACATATTTTACCTGTTATTTTGAGATTCTGTGAAGAGGACATCGTTGTTTAACACTTGAAGGAATATAAAAGACATGTAAACAAACACCACTGCTTGAATCTTTGTGATCTGTGACATTGCTTTTAGAATATCCTTGGAATTAATGAAAACTACGTGTAGAATGAGTGACCATGTAAGGAAATTCCTACCTAGCATCATAATTGTGGTTCAACATACAGAAGGCAAAAAGTACTCACAACCATTAGCTGTTCAAAAGACAAATCATGTGCTATAAATCACTTAGTCTAGCCTTTTTTTGATTACTCATGAAGAAATTGCATAAAACTAAGTAAAATACATATCTGCAATATGAGTCATGGGCCAAAGACCAAGACTTTCAGTTTCTACCTGTGACCTTGGAAGCTCATTTAATCTCCAGATTCACTTTTCTGACCTCTAAGATGGAAATAGTTATCATTCTTACTTATGTCCCAGTGTTAGAGTAACAGCCAATGGGAATAAGGGCTATTCCTTGAAAATCAAATGCTATAAAATGTGACTGGATACTCTGAACTATAAAATCAGGTATTCCTCCTGAGAGGCACTATGTCTTAAAGTTGGACAGATCTAG
Organism: Thryonomys swinderianus; assembly: GCA_004025085.1. Classification (NCBI taxonomy): domain Eukaryota; kingdom Metazoa; phylum Chordata; class Mammalia; order Rodentia; family Thryonomyidae; genus Thryonomys; species Thryonomys swinderianus. The sequence goes on along the minus strand of PVIC010013769.1, from coordinate 3,143 downwards.
TTCTATCACTGACTAGTGCTGAGATCTTGGGAAATGATTCTACATTTCTGAGCTTTAAATGAGGAAGAGCTGTGCACAAAATCAAGTGAAGACTGGATGTATAGGTCAATGGTAGTGTGCTGTCCTAGCATGCATCAGGGTCTGAGCTTCATCCCTACTAACACACACACACACACACTAAATCAAAAGACAAAGTGAAATACATAAAGAAAAAAGTACAGTACCTAAGTATATATACAGTAGTCAATAATTAGCAGCATTTGAGTTATCATTACCTAATCTTAATCTTTCACAGGAGTTAATACGGTGGTGTCATACTCACTGGCAATGTCTTGCTTCCACCATGTTAGACCATGGTGTCAACACTGGGGAACCTTTCACTGCAGCAGTGTGAGCAGAACTGTCTCTCTTGCACGACTCATCCTACATTCCTGTCTTTTTAATCCAATAGCATGTTCTAATCTTCACACAAATGTTCTAATCTTCACACAAAAAGATTAGGCCATTCTTGCTATTCTTTTTGTAGTTTTCTAGTTTAAAACCCACAACTCCTTCCTTGATTCTCCTTGACTGACTGAGAGCTTCCTCATTTGTCCCCTTGCTTCCATCCTGGCCATTAGTCTATTCTCTTCAGAAAAGCTAACATGATCTTTCCTAAACATAAATTCTATCATTCCCTTTCCCATGATTTCATAATAGAGTCTTAGAGGTAAATTCCTTACCATGGTGAAGAAAGCTCCACATGATTTGGCCTGTGAATACTGTTTCAACTATATTTTCTTATATTCTGGCCCTTGAGAATATTGCTAAAAACTTAATGTGTTTCTAAGGTGGCAAATGTATTTTTTTTTTTTGAGACAGGGTCTCACTTTGTAGTTCAGGCTGGCCCTGAGCTCACTATGTAGCCCAGGCAAACCTCAAACTCAGCAATCCTCCTGCCTCTGCTTCCCGAGTGCTGGGGTTACAGGCATGAGCCACCACGCCCAGCACTGTGGGGTGTAGTACTGACTGCTGGTAGGTGTGAGTCACCATGTCCAAGATCATATCATTGTATGTGGTTACCGGGATGGAACCAGGGACCTTGTGCTTGCTAGGCAGGCAGCGGAACCACTGAGCTAAATCTACGGCCCAGCAAATGTATTTGTATCCCAAACACTTTGCACCTGCTTTTCTCTTCATATGGAGTTCCATTCCGTCTTTTTGATAAACTGGCTTCTTCCTACTAAGTTTTCTCAAAGATCTTCCCTTGTGGAGACACTTCCTTGATCATCTCACTTTTCCCTCCATGGCTATCTGTCTCTGTCTCTATCTATGTCTCTCTAACACTTACAGTGCCTCATTTATAATTTGTATGCATTGCCTGCCTCTCACCAGGAGAATGTAGACTCCTTGAAGTCAGGATTTCTATCTCCATGCTGACTCTCCTTATACTCCTTTGTGTTTCTCCTTCCTGAAAAGGGCACATATATAGTCAGTTATCAATAAATTAACTTTTATTTAAACAAACAAATGAAACCTGCAGCTATTTCTACATGGCACAGCAAAAATATGTATTTTTTTAATTACTGACAACGTCCTACCATGATGGCATTGAATAAGAAAACATGATGGATCATTTCACAAATTTCAGTGGACATCTACCCTTCTAAGCCATATTGTACACTGAAGATGTGAGAAAAACAAAAGTAGAAAAGTTTTCAAACTATATGTTTTGTTTACTTACTCTTTGTGGTGTATACTTCAGCTGTCTCATAATCTGTTAGTTTTTTCAAAAAATACGGTGTATCTAAAATGTGACTAAAATTGCTATCAGAGTTTTAAACACATCAGAAAAAAAATGCTAGTCAAAGCAGCACACCCTTGTAATTCTAGAACATTGGAAGTCTGGGGAAAAAAGATCACAAGTTCAAGGCTGGTATGAGTGACTTAGTAAGACACAGTTTTATAATTTTTTTAAAGTTTTTAAAGAGCAAGGGATATATTCAATGCAAAGGTCCTTAATTTAATTGCCTATCATACACACACACACACACAAAACAAAAATTTCTGTTGATGTAAATTTAGTCGTTGGGTTAGAGTACAGAGTAGCTTGGAAAGGTAGTGTATAGCAATCAGAAAGGGGCATATGAAGCTGGAATTATGGAATGGTGGTAGTTACTGATGAAGAGAGTATGGCTTCTGTTACATCACTGATATTGTCTTGGCCACCTTGGAACTGCTAAAGTTTCACTAGAGAGTGCTGTGTAATGACAATGATGTACACCCTGGCAATGGCATCTAAGAGGCCTTCTAAACCACAGACTGAGTCATGACAGTGTCCTTTCATAAATATGGACAGCACTTCCCAGGAACTGGGGACATATGGGATAATGGAGCTGACAAAGGCAAGAATTATGCTGTTAACTACCTATTCCAAGATGCAATTGATGACAAGTCCTGTGAGGCCATTTTCAAGCCAGTCATGTCCAAGTAATGGAGATATTCCAGCGTAGTGCTGTGGTTTTACAGTGTGGCTTAGACTCCCTCCCTGGGCATCACCTGTGTTGCTTCAGTCTGACCATCAAAGGGCATGCCAGGTGTGTGGAATTTGTCAGAAGCTTCAACCTGTCTATGCTGATGTTGAAGGAGGTGGTTATACCATTTGTTATGTTGCCCAGTGCTGGTAACACAAAACAGCTGTGGCACTAGACACAGAGATCTGTACTGAACTTCCATACAATGACTACTTCTAATACTTTGGACCAGATTTCAAGCTTCATACCAGTCTTCCAATATGACTAAGCAGAATATTAATGAGTGCCTGAGAATGCCATCCCCAAGGCGAGTGGCGATGAGGACAAATAAGACCCTGACAAGCACATCTCAGTCTGTCCCTCTGACAAACAAAATGTCTGTGAGGAAGAGTCTTCTGACTCTGAATCCAAGCAGAGGATGATAAAGAAAAAGACCCAGGAGAGAAGAAGGAGGTCACAGAACAGAGAAAACCAAGGAGGAAAAGCCAGAAGTCAAAGGGCTCAAAGAGGAAGTCAAGTTGGCCTAAGCAGACCTCTCGAGCTTGGGTTTCTCGAGCCCCTTTCCCTGTCTAAGCCCTTTAGTTTTATATTTTCTACTTTTCTGTACATTTATGTAAAGATAAATATCCC
>PVIC010013768.1:0-37574 GCA_004025085.1 Thryonomys swinderianus | reverse complement strand
AATCTTGCCTCCTATTAAATCAAATTATATTTGATAATTTTATAATTTTATAATTTAAAAATGTAGAAACATGGGGCCAGAAATTTAGCTCAGTGGTCCAGCCACCTGCCTACCAAGTGCAAGGTCCCTGGTTCAATTCCAGGTAACCACATAGAACAATGCCGAGTGTGGTGATTCATGCACACAAGCAATTAGTACCACACACCACAATACCAGGTGCAGTGGCTCACAGCTGTAAACCCAGCACTCAGGAGGCAGAGGCAGGAGGATTGCTGATTTCTAGACTTTCCTGTGCTACATAGTGAGCTCAGGGCCAGCCTGAGCTACAAAGCGAGACCCTGTCTCAAAAAAAAAAAAAAAAAAAAAAGTAGAAACAGTTAGGTCCAAGGACTATTGTTGCACCCAAAGGAACAATAACCTGGATCATAGTAATCCAGATCTAGAATTTGAGATTTCTCTGCACTTCTCAGATAACAGTGTCAGCTGATATTTCACACAGGGCTGGGATATTTTTATTTTGCCATTCCAGGTCCTTGTCTAAAAGAGGGTGAAGTTTTCCAAATCCCAGCTTGGGTGGGTCTCACACTACAACTTTGGTCTTTTGCCCAACCACTTAACAAACATAGCCTTGCCTTACCCACTGAAAGGAAAATGGCCACACATTCTTCCAGTCTAGCTTTCTATACTTACCCATATTTTGACCTAGGAATTCTGCACTATCCTATTCAACTTTTGGTGTTTTAAGATTTTTTTTTATTATGCCATTAGGATTTTTAGTTGATTTAAACAATGAAAATTAATCCATATTTTCCCATGTCCCACTAACAAACCTGGAAGTCTATTCCTGACCTTTGCTCCTCTTTCCAGTATCTCTGGGAGGAGAAAATCTATTACTAATTAAAAGTCACATAGTGTACGAGGAGGACAGGTCTCAGTATCCAAAGGCTCCCTGAAACTAAGGACCTGAAGACCCGGGCCGTGTTGTTCCAATCTGGGGTTCAGCTGCTAATTCTGAGAAAGTAGGAACATCCCTGCAGGATGTATCACACCACTATGCGTCAAATAGGAAGTGACTATTCCTTAAAAGTTCACTTGGAATTCTACAAACTCAACATTAGCAGTCCTACCCTATCAGGAATTAAGGAAAACTGGCAATAATTTGATATGGAGCATATCTGAACATGTGCACACGTGCGCCCTGGATACCAAGAGTCATTCTGCTCCCTTTGAATGTGTATAAATCCTTTTGATTAGAAAAGTAAAACAATTATCATGGCTATAATAACATAACTATTCCCTCGTTTGTAAAACCTTATTTTTATCATATCCCAATGAGGCATAATGAAGTTGTACAATATTTAAAAAGAATGTAATCTACACTCCTTTGATTGCACAGCATGTATTCACCTGAAAAATCACCTTCTCTTATACTGAGATCATCTACTCTCGCCTTTGATTTCATTGTTCTTTCAGTAGGTGAGAAATATATCAAAATTATAAAACCTCAGTTTCCTACACATACGCTTAGACTTTTATTTCAGCCATGGTAAATTTGGTACAGGGTCACTCGCTGTATAATATAGATGAATTGTTAATCTTACCAAAATTTAGGTTTTCAAATCTATAAACTAAGGAATACAGACATATTAGAATTAATGATACAATTTAAATAATTTATACAAAATGTGCCTCACAAATTATTTTCTTTTGAGCAAACTTCTTGCAAAGATCAAGTGCTAACAATCACAAGTTTTCTTTTTGGCAAAGATTATTTTCTCTTAAAAATACACTCACGGTGGAGACCTTTTTGGATGCACATAAAATAAAATTATCTTTACTGTGTAGTCTGTTTAATTGAAGGACTGCTAAATGAACTTTACAAACAAAATGGAGTCATTTTTTATTTGTATTTTAAATATATATATATATATATAAATTTATAACTGTAAAAATACAACCTAAATCAAGATAGTTAACATTAACCTCATATATGAATACCAAGTTATTTACTCCAGTCTCTTAAATATGAAATAACACTTAATATTCTTATTTCGGCCTAATGAAATGTTGCTTCCTATTTCTGTGACCTAGAGTTCCTATTACCTTCAAATCCTTTTAACACTGTTTTATAGAAATATATATACCTTCCATCTTTGTGGGTTTTCTCTTCTCTCTGTTGGTAATTTCATTGGCTGTAAAAAGTTTTTAGTAGTATGAAATCCCACGTGTTTATCTTTTGTATTATTTCCCATGCAATTAAATTTTTTTTTTTTTTGAGACAGGGTCTCGCTTTGTAGTTCAGGCTGGCTCTGAGCTTACTATGTAGCCCAGGAAAGCCTCGAACTCAGCAATCCTCCTGCCTCTGCCTCCCGAGTGCTGGGATGACAGGCGTGAGCCACCACACCTGGCTGCAATTAGATTTTTGTTCACAAAGATAAAGTCTTTCCCTACACCTAGGTTCTCAATCTGCCTCTCTCTTCCAGCAGATTTAGTGTTTAATATTTCAATCTTTGATCCATTTTGATTTTAGTCTACAGTAAAAGACACGGGTCTAGGGCTAGGGATTTAGCTCGAGTGGTACAGTGCCAACCGTCAATGTACGAGGGCAGAATTTTCCCTAAGATCTTGATTAATAATGCCTAATGACATTCTACCAAATAATCATGTTAAATTTTAATTGGTTTTAAGTAATTGTCCCTGCCCCTGAAACGTGATTATGGAACAGGTCAGGTACTGGGCAGAATTTACATCACAGAGGCAGAATACTGAACCCCCAAACTTGAAGGAGGAGGCAGCTTATTTGAACCATGGTTTCAGGTCTCATTCCAGCTCCATCCCAGAGACATCATGGCAGAAGGTGCAGCAGGGCACGGGACGGCGTGCCACTGAAATGCCCCTCCGCGGGCACCGCCCCTGACCCACTGAGCGCAGCTCTGCCTCCCACCCGTGGAATGTGACCAGCCATCGATAGCAGTGGAAACTCACTCCGGAGTACAGCACCCCGCCAAGTACCTCTCTAGAAAGGTAATACAGATAAACTGACAAGATTAACAGACACGGGCTATGAAAAGGAATTTATTGGGAAAAAAGTTGAGTATGGATTTTACCTTTGTATAAAGTGCAGCAGTCTTCAGTATAAATCTAACCAAAGTCACAATGGCTAGAATGTGTACACTTAAAATTTATTGCCACCTACAGAACTAAAAATAATTATTTAATTTTGATAATGTATTTATTTAATGGATTATCTTAATGTGTATTTTCACTATGGAATCAATATAAATGTTAATGTTTTCAATACTAAACATTTTAAATGGACTATATATTTTATATGAACAGTACATTTAGTTTCAAACTAGCTACGTTCAAAGTACACAAAACCCACATATGGTTGTGACTATCATCTTGGCAGGAGAGTGCTAGTGAGAAAAGCTCGGACTTAATTCTATTTATTTAACTGGAAAGATCTTTGGAATATTTATTAAAGTAGATTGTTTCTAAAATTTAATAATGTATAATCAGAATCCATCTTAACTTTTACTGATCAAAATAGCTCAAGGCTGTCTCACCTCTCGATCAGTTTTAATTTTATTTTATCAGTTTAGAAGAAAAGTCCTATCCTGTTTGTATTCCTTTTCTCTTTTCACCTTTTCAACCCATTTTCTTTCTTTTTACCAAAGTAACTAAATGGAAATGAAGTAAGAGTGACTTGAATTTTGAGATTTGACTATTAGCTTTTTATGTCTAATACCTGAGGTAAAAGACAAGCTTCACACAGTATTTAACTTCTGTGAAGTTTGCTGGTGTTGTAAATATTGTTTGACCAATGTATATCTACAAATTCACTTTGAGAACTTTTACTCAAAAATTTTTAGTTGTCCAAATCTGAGCATTAGATAAAAGAAATGACTGACGCTTCTGTATTAACATTGATATTTTATAGTTCAGTATACTGGATTGTTTTCAGCCCTCCAATCACGATTCTTCAAAAGAAATACTGGTGTGCAACAATTTCTACTGTTATTTATCTGTGTCTTATAACAATATTTCATTTATTTTTATGTGTGCTGTGATGGTCATAAATCAACAAGGACCTTTCCCAGGACGGCTGAGCACAGATCTCTCACACTCAGTTCATTCCATGGGCATAAACAGTTCTGCAGAACTTTGGGTTTTGCAGTTTTTCACTCCTTCTAATTCTCTCCAATGCTTTTTCATTTAATAAAGTTTCCAAAGCTGTGCCTAATGTAGCCATGTATTATGGATCAGTTTTCAAAACTGTTATGGAAAGACAAAACCCCAGGCATTTTTAGATGCCCTGTAGTTCCAAAAGCTAGTATCCATCATTTCCTTTGCCCTACTTAATGTAAGCTACAGCAACTATATGTAAATACTGAATAGAATATCCAAATGCATATGTTTTTCAATGTTGATGCTTAAAAAGAAAATACAAACAGGCATTAGATCTAAGTGTGTTGATTTAGAGCTGATCATGTGTTCTTTTTTAGCTCTTTTTCTGAAATTTCCATCTTATATCTGGCTCTTAGAAAAATCACAAATATAGTATTTACAAAATATAATTATTTTTTCAACAGAACTATCTGTTTGAAAGGAGCGAGCTTTTAAACTTGGCTCAGTGGTTCCAGCACCTGCCTCGCAAGCACAAGGTCCTGAGTTTGATCCTGGTAATCACATACAATGCTGGGCCTGGAGACTCACACCCACCAGCAATCAATACCATATACCACAGTGCCGGGTGTGGTGGCTCACGCCTGTAATCCCAGCACTCGGGAGGCAGAAGAAGGAGGATTGCTGAGTTTGAGGCTTGCCTGGGCTACATAGTGAGCTCAGGGCCAGCCTGAACTACAAAGTGAGACCCTGTCTCAAAAATAAATAAATAAATACATAAACTAGTTATTTAAAATGTCGATTTTGCTCCAGGAACAAGAAACTCAAAATAATTCTAACAAATGTATTTTACTAGCAATCTTATATGTATATTACTAAGATGTATACAAAAAACATACTAGAAACATCCTAAGCAGACTCTATTGAATATTTAGATAACCAAAACTTTCAAATAAGATTTGAGTCTGCTTTGCCTTTTACTCTTCATCTCCATTCTATCAGTGTTACACACAAAAACTGAAATTCTATGGGCTAGAGATTAAGCTCAGTGGTTCTGGCACCTGCATTCAAGCACAAGGTCCTGAGTTCGATTACTGGTAACCACATATAATGCTGGGCGTGGTGACTCACGCCCACCAGCCATCAATACCACATACCACAGTGCCAGGCGTGGTGGCTCATGCTTGTCATCCCAGCACTCAGGAGGCAGAGGCAGGAGGATTGCTGAGTTCGAGGCTTGCCTGGGCTACATAGTGAGCTCAGGGCCAGCCTGAGCTACAAAACGAGACCCTATCTCAAAAAAAAAAAAAAAAATCACACACACACACAAATGAAATTCTAATGCATTGTTTCTGAATCAACTACATTATAATATTCATAATTAGCTCATCCTAAATATTTGGAAATGATAGTAGAATGAATATTCAACTTGGTGCTTTAAAAAATGGCAGCTGACAACTATATATTCTAAGGAGACAAACTCATTTTCAATGCTATCATAAAATTATTTATTCAAATATTCCTCAGCAGTGTCTCATTGCTGCAATTTCTCCAATTATTTTATAGCAACAATTTATAACACTAGGTTATTTTGGTTGTCTGAAGAAAAAAATATTCTGCATAAAAATAGGAGACAGTATTCCCAAGTGAGAGAATTACAGACACAGAAGGTGGCTGCACTCGACCAGCTGTTCTTTGCTACTGTGCAAGACAGAATCCAAAAAAAGCAAATATGTGTTTGAGGCAAGATTCTCATCCTGCATCACTGACTTGGTGGTGACACAGGGACATAAGGAACTGAGAGTAAGAGAGAATGGAATTTTACCGTAATGAATACAATAAATACATTTATATAAGCCAGAGTGTTTTCAATGTCACTGTATGACTAATGCTGAAGGAAGTCTTGTGTCTTTAGATGACATTGGCAAATTATTCAAGGCCATTTTGTTACGTAAAATGTTAGATCTTAGAAAAAAATTCAAATTTCCCCTACTAGGAAAAGAAGGCACACTGGAAATTGTTGTCTTAGGAAATAAGTATATTTTATTTTCTGCCATAAACATGGTGTAAACTGACCATCCAGTAGAAAATTGATAGAATTCTATTTCAAGGATACAGTGTGCATGAAAGGTACACAGTCACAACTTTCCTCCGTTTCCAATCTGTTTGGCATTCCTTCTGATAAGAAAATAGAGCTGTTCTAAAAAGAACATCATAGTCATTGCCCCACCACATAAACAGGAGAGGCACAAATGCAGTGGAGGTCTGGGTTATTTAACGATTAAATGCAAATGTCCAACACTGAAAAATAATCTTTGTGCTTTCAGCAGAGGAAAAGAGTGGATTTTGTTGGAAAAATATAATTTTAAAGGTTTATATGAAAGATACTGAATTATTATGTGAAGTTTGCAAAAATATTTTACTCCATGTCTTGTGAGCTATTTTTACATGTGAGTTTTCATAGTAAATATAATAGAATTAAATATGTCTAAGTGCATTATTTCTTTTAAATAAATTGATACTAAAGTTATTTTGTGAAGTTATTTTGCAAGCAGGCCTTTGCAGGTTTTAAACTAGAATATATTTGATATGTAAAAGTCTATTTCAACTGATAATATACGATAATTTTTTAAAATAGGTTAAAATAAATGATTCATCATAGCCTATTCTGAAGTTTGATTTGGACTGAAAGGCACCAAGTTGGGAATGCATCACTTATCATGGCATCAACATTAATTTTTAGATGAACAGAAGTCTTCGCTAAAAAGACTGAAAAAATTAAGTAGTTTCAGAGAATAAGAATTTTTGATGGAAATTTTTGTCAAACTTGGACTAAGGAAAGAGAGTATTGAAATGGCCAATGTAATTTCTATGCAACGAGAGTTTTTAAACCATTGCTATTCAAAGTGTTAACCATGGACAGAGGCATAGGTATTTCACAGCTGAAGTATGCTGGAACCCTAAAATCCACTCAGATCTCCTGAATTTTAACAAATAATTGAAGAAACATTTTCTAAAAGAAAAAGGGTGGTACAGTAATAATAAAATTACCCATTTTCCTTTGATTGCTTTCTGATTTCAAAAAGATCTTTATTAGTCATGAGCCAGTGACAAAATATTTTAAATGAGAACACAAAGTCAAACTCAAAAACAAGTGATTCCAATGAGGCCTACCCAGAGAATGCACCACATAAGTTTTGAAAAGTAACAGGATGGTAGAGTGTTTCATGATAATTTGAGCTTTAAGAGTCAACTGAGCAGAGGCCAATACTCAACTCTTCAGGTATAACAAGCCCTGTCTAATTCCATGTATGACAAAGTTTAGAGCCAGGCTTCAGATTAAAATACTGCTTGGGCTGTCATACAGGCATCTGGCAAATAAATTAGTAAAACATATGCATGTGTCTTATAATGATGGGCACTCTGCAAAATCATTTTATGTCTAACAAAAAGCTAGACAGGAAATGATGAGCAATGACATGGACTATGAGAAGTACTGTTACTACGAATAGTTTAAGCATGCAAGGTCCTTGTCAAGATGGCAGACATGCTTAAAAATTGTACTCATTTTATGAATAATATATACAATAAAAGTGTTGTGTAATTTGTTAAGAAAGATACATGTTGTCATGAATGGAAGGCCGGAAGTAAGAAAGTGTAAAGACAATTTCTAACATAGAAAATATGATAAACCATATACATATACATCAGTTTAACTGTCATCATTTTCCTTCTAGGAATTAATCTAAAAATATAAAATCAAATAAGTTGAAAACATACAAATAATAAGCTAAAATTAAATTTTTCAAAAAGCTAAGAATAAAATAATAAGTGAATATGCAATCAATATTAACCACAAGAAATTTATAAGAGATTTTACTGTTAGAAAGACTAAAATGTTTGGGCTGTAACTTAGTGAATAGTTTTCTTGCATGTCTACTTCAATCTACAGCACCACAGAAAAGAAAAAAATAGAAACTAACCTAGATAAAATAGTAATAGATGTGATAGTATTGTGTGCAATGAAATGGCACATAGGAAAATTTCCAATTCTGTAGATGAAAGCTAAAATATTATAATGAAGTTTAAAGTATATGTGAAAAACTTAAAGAACAGAATTATGATAAACTCACCCAGAATCTAAACATGATGTTGAAGTACAACACACAAATAATTAAACTGAAATACAAAGTTTTAAAACTGTGATTTCAACCTACCTTTTCAAAAGCTTCATATAATTCCTATCTCAAAATATGTTTATGCAGAACAGCTAAACAAATTACCCAATAACACATGAATATTTTATTGAAACAAACAAACACTGATTTCTGCCTCTATATTATGGATTGAATTCTCTTCTCAAAATCATACATGGAAGTTCTACCCCCTTAAAGGGAATGTCTTTATAAGATAATCTCTTTAAAAAGACGATGAAGGTTAAATGAGAGTATGAAGGTGGTACTCTAACCTACCAAGACTGATTTCTTCGTAAGAAGAAAGACACCAAAGACTCGTAAGTAAGTTTACTCCAGGACAAAGCCAGAAACAGCCATCTTCAGAGAGAGAGAGAGAGAGAGAGAGAGGCCTTTGGAGCAACCCAACCTTGACGGGCCTAATTTGAGACTCACAGCAGCGGAAACTAAGGACATAAATTGCTGTTGGTTTTCCTCTCTGTGGTACTGTACTTTGTCAGCCCGAGCAAACAGATAAGGGTCCTTCCTTATCACTCCTCCGGGGAGGTCTGGGCCAGCCAAGGAATCGGCTGGGTTTCCTTTACCTTCAGTAACAAGACCAGCATCTGCCTGGTGACAGCGATGGCCAGGCTGGGAGAAGTGAGGAGATATTCCTGCCACGCTAGGTTTTGTTAGAATTCACCGGAACATTTTAAAGTACCATTCCTAAAACTTCAACAGTCATATGTATGACTGAAATAAAAACACAGAAAATATATGAAAATAAAAATCAAAACTATATGAAATACGGATGAGTATTTTATAGCAAAAATATAATATCTACAATAAGAAGTCACAGACTAGGTTAAAGAAAATATAGTCAGTGGAACAGGGAAAAACATATGAAATTAAGGACAGAACAAATGAGAGCATGAAATGTATAAGAGAGAACGTGGACTGAACAAATATGAACCGAAGGACCTATGCAGTGGTGAGAAAAGCCTAACAATCATGCCATCGCTTTTAGAAGAGAAAAAGACAATAACAGATTAAAGGACTCAGTGAAACAATGTCAACAACCATGTCTCGGTAACAAAAAAAAAAAGTCCACAAAGTTGTAAAGGAATTTAACCTCCTCAAATAGCATAGTCTCAACATTTATAAACCACTTTTATTTTCTTTTGCAGTACTCACAATCTTGCATTTGCAAGGCAGGTAGCAGCTCCACTGAGCTAAGTGCTCTGCCTAAAATTATTTCTGCTACCAACTGCAGAAAATATACTCTCTTCAATAGCCATTGATATCATTTATTTGGCAATATATATCTTAACAAATTTAAAAATTGAAGTCATACAAGGTGTTTTGCACCAATATAAATTAGAAATCAAAAAGGTAAACATTAGAAAATTAAAATAGGTCAGAAAGATGTTATAAGGGATATAAATCATGTATTAAACTAAATGAAAATGAAAGTGTAACATACTAGATCAGTTAATAAAACTAAGGTAATGGAAGAACTATTAAATTACTAATGACTTATATTCTAAAACAGAAAAGTTCTTGAATCCATAATCTAAGATTTCATCTCAAGAAAAACAAAAATGAAGTCAATAGAAATACAAAGAAGGAGATAATAAAATAGTAAAGTGGATAAAGTTGTAAAAAGCAAAACAGAAATATTAATGGATAAAAATACTTATTTTTTATGAAATTACTTGATAAACATCTAGTAAGAAGACAAAAACCAAAAAGAAGACAAAAATTAAAAAAGAGAAGGCACAAATAACTGCAAAGTATGATTAGGTTCTGAAGACCTCAAAAGATAATCTTTTGATCAAATCTATGAATACAAACTGAAGAGTTTAGATGAAAAATTAGAAGGCACAATCACCCATTATTAAAGTGATAACATGAGTAGCCATATGACCAAAAGAAAGTTAGATACTTTCACAAAAGAAATATCTAGGCTCAGACATTTGACCAGGGAAATGGTATGAAAAGATTTACACCATCACTTCAGTTCTTCACAATTTTTTCAGAGATTCAAAAATATATCTCAATGTATTCTATGAGACTAGTATTAACCAGAAGTCCAAACAAGAGCATATAAAAATAACATTATCTGTTCTTATTATCTGTCAGGTTTTTAAATAATAATTTTGCCAGGCATGGTGGCTCACACCTGTAATCCAGCACTTGGGAGGCAGAGGCAGGAGGACTGCTGAGTTCAAGGCTACATAGTGAGCTCAGGGCCAGCCGGAACTACAAAGCAAGACCCTGTCTCAAAAAAAACAAACAAGTCTTTAGCTCCTTATTTCTTATGAATAAGACACAAAATGTTGGATACATATATATTAACAATTATAATTCAGTGGCATATAAAAAATTATACATGGCTAGTGGGATTACAGTTATTAAAGGATGGCTAGATATTTGAAAATTATGCAATAAAACATATTAATAAAAGAAGAAAAGACATGATTGCACATTACACAAAGAAAAATTTTATAAAATTCAACAGCAAATTATTATTTAAAAACCTGACAGATAATAAGAACAGATAATGATTTCCTCAGATGCAAAAATACCATCCCCACAGGATATCTGGAAGTCATAACAGTTGCAAAAGGGAGTGGTTTCTCCCTGTGATCCGCCACACAGGCTCACCCCACCAGAGCTCCGATTCAGCATGGTGCTATAGGTGCTATTCCGTACAGTACAATAAAGAAGAAAACTGAATAAAAGTGAAACAGAATTCAAAAACATAAATTTTCTTCCTATTTTCAGAACACACAATTACAATTTTTAAAAATCCCATAATACTTTAAAATTTCCTAAATATAATAATAGGCTTCACCAATATGATATGATCAAAAAGACCAATTTTTATGCATGAATATTGAAATTATAATTTTATACCAAACGTTTCATGTACAAAAGTTAAATATTTGTATGTAAAGCTAACAAAATATAAGCCTTTTTGCCAAAACAAAGCAAACAATAAAAATTAAAAATAAAAATACCCAGGATCTCAGAGGCATTATGCGTTTATAGATTCAAATAACATTAAAAAATCAATTTTTTTTTTGGTACTGGGGATTGAAAGAGGGTCCTTGTACTTCCAAGGTAGGCACGGTATCACTTGAGCTAAACCCTAGCCCTGTTAATTCTTTTAAAGTTGATGTATAGGTTGAATACAATTCCCATCAGGATCCTGTGAGAATATTTTTGCATATATAGGCAAAAATATTCAGTAATTTACATAGAAAAACAAGAAGGAGTCGCATGAGATATATTTGGAAACAACAACATAGTAGTAGTAGGTATCTAATTTTGTTTTAATATATAGCTAAAGTAATGAAAACAAGAGATATTGGTACACAGAAAGTCACATAGATTCATAAATAAAGGAGCTAAAAGTAAATCTATGAAATAACCCTGATTTCTGAAAGTTTCAAATGTAGTTCAGTGGTTATAGAAAGCACTCCAAATAAGCTAACATTAAATATAAACTTTATTTTATAAATCACCTATGAAATACAAAATTATATAATTTTAAGGGGAAAATCTAGAAGACAGTATTTTCAGCATACGTCTAGTCAGGGTTCTTAGAGTTAACAAAAAGACATAATCTCTAAGAGAAAATATTTTGAATTGAAACTTACCCACATTGATTTATTTCTTTTCTGTAGAAGATCCTGTAAAGAAGGAGAAGAAAGCAATCAAAACATTGAAAGCAAGATATTTGACAAAGGGGTCTGAGGTTAGCTCAGTGGTTCTGGCGCCTGCCTCACAAGCTCAAGGTCCTAAGTTCGATACCCGGTAACCACATACAAGGCTGCGCATGAAGACTCACGCCCACCAGCAATCAATACCGCATACCACAGTGCCGGGCGTGGGACGTGGTGGCTCACGCCTGTAATCCCAGCACTCGGGAGGCAGAGACAGGCAGATTGCTGAGTTCGAGGCTTGCCGGGGCTACATAATGAGCTCAGAGCCAGCCTGAGCTACAAAGCGAGACCCTGTCTCAAAAAAAAAAAGATATTTGACAAAGGACCGGTATCTGGATTATGTAAAGAACTCTGAAATTTCATAGTTAAAAAGCTAATTAGAGCACTTGCAAAAATACAAACATTTCACTAAGGATTATACAGAATGCTAAATAAGTACATTATTACCTGTGGTTATGGACTAACACACCTGTCAGAAGAGTGAAGCAGCCTTCTGGGTGTGTCTGTTGGGCGTTTCCAGAACAGACTATCATGTAGATCAGGAAATTGAGCCATAAAGACCCACTGTCACCATGTGCGTCACCGTCCAACAGGCTCACGGGACGGACAGAATGAAACTGAGGAGGCAATTGGTGTGGAATTAGAAAAGTACCATTCTGACTGGTCGGCAGGTCCTTTGCTACTGCCGTCACTTGCGCGCAGCAAACCCCAGCTGCCTCCGCCTTTCCAGGTGCGCTCTGCTGAGAGCCTGGCCGGGCGCGCTCAGGCGTCTGTCTCGCACCGGGACCACATCTCTGAGCCTGATCCTCCACGTCCGCACCGGGGTGACACCCACTGGCCTGAAAGCCTAACGAATCTTCTAGCCCTAGCCCGTGTCATCAAGTCTTACCCAACAGAAACTGCAGATTAAAGCCGTGACGGTATATCGCCACACAGACATCAAAATGTATTTTAGGAATTGTGATATCATCAATGAAGTCCACAGTGTAGAGGAAATGAATCGTTCATATACTGTTCATGCAGACACCAAACGGTCTCTTTTGGAAACCATTTAACCCATTTACCAGTTATGGAACAACACTGTAATTTTAATCTTGGATTTTACGCCAGAGAAATGAAAATTTATGGAAACGGAAATGGACAATATTCTTCCTAGCTTTATTTGTAAGAGCTCCAAACTGAGAACTTCCCATTTGTCCTTTATAAATGAGCGATTGGTTAAAAATCTGTGAGGCCATCAGGTTCCCATACAGTCACAAAGAAACCGCTGCTTCAGTTGGTGACACATTAGGCGCCTTAGCAAATCAATATGAATCCAATGCAAATATCTATTCTATTTGTAAGAGAGACAATTCGTGCTTTAAAAACCATAGCACAACAGAAAAAAATAAAAATGTTTTATTCATAACGGAACAAAAGAAGTAAATTATGTAGAAGTGAATTAGCAAAAGCAATTTAATAACACTATACTGAAGAACACAAAATATGGTTTACTCAGGTTAAACTATGTTTGACTATATCTTTGTTATTGTTTAGAAAAATCAATAATCTTAAAATTTAATGATACTGTATATTGAGTTATAGCTCCAAAGCAATATAACATTTAAAAACAAAAAAAAATATAAAATAAAACAAGGCATTAAGCTCCATCAAGTCAAGAAAAGGGTAAAAATTGATTCAGGAGGAACAAGACTAAAATAATATGCAATTCTGAAATGGAGGTTTTCCCTATAATGGAACTTGATGGATTATTAGAAAGAATCAGGACCAAAGATTAGGGAACAGTTATGAGCATGAAAGAAAACTTTTTAAAAATTACATTTATTTTTTAATAATTTGACTTTATTGGTTCACTTGAAGAATATATTATGATCACATTCCTCATTGAGAATTTGTACTTATACATGATATATCTTTTTTTTTTTTTTTTTTTTGGAGACAGGGTCTCGCTTTGTAGTTCAGGCTGGCCCTGAGCTCACTATGGAGCCCAGGCAAGCTTCGAACTCAGCAATCCTCCTGTCTCTGCCTCCCGAGTGCTGGGATTCCAGGCGTGAGCCACCACGTCCGGCATTGTGGTATGCGGTGTTGATTGTTGGTGGGTGTGAGTCTCCACGCCCAGCATTATATGTGGTTACCGGGGTTCGAACTCAGGTCCTTGCGCTTGCGAGGCAGGCGCAGGAACCACTGAGCTAACCCTCCGGCCCAACATGATATATCTTGATTCTCATTTTTTTCCCCGCCTTCAACTCCCCACCCTCTATTTACATAAACTTTGTTTCTGCTTTTTCCTTTTTTCCACTAGATTTTTTCTTTTCTTCTTTGGGTTCCCCTGCCCCCACCCTGTTCTTCCACTTTGAACATTTTCTATTTCACAATATCTGTTATACATTTTGGACCACATTTACACCTTCCGTTTCTCACGCTAGAAAATGAGAAAGTATTTTCACATCTGTGTCCTATTTATTTCACTTATGAATATAGCCTCGAGGTCTATATAGAGAATCATGACTATGAAGGAAAATGTCTCCATTAATATATTCCTGTTGTGATTATGGAAATCGTCTTCTTTTGTAGGACACACACAATATAGTATTCAGTAGTCTTCAAGTTACTCAACTACTTACTGTAAAGTTCAACAGTGTTGTAACTTTTCTTCAAATGCTATGTTTTTCAGTTTTGTACTCCATTTAATTATAAAAAACAGAAATTTTAAATCGAAAGGAGCAGCATATATCAAATGTATGGTTCACTGATTTTTTTTTTTTTTTTTTTGAGACAGGGTCTCGCTTTGTAGTTCAGGCTGGCCCTGAGCTCACTGTGTAGCCCAGGCAAGCCTCCAACTCAGCAATCCTCCTGCCTCTGCCTCCCGAGGGCTGGGATTACAGGAGTGAGCCACCACACCTGGCTACTGATTATTTTTATAATTGATTTTATTGGTGCATTTTATACAGTATGATCACATTTAACATGGAGATTTTGTACCTCCACGTGACACATCTCGATTCTCACTTTTCCCGTTTCCTGCCCTCCTACGTCCCCACCCCCTAGATACATAAACTTTGCTTCCTATTTTTTTTAACTGTTTTTCCCCCCTTCTTTACTTTCCCTTACCTGCCCTTTCTCTTTTCCTTTTGCTTATTTTCTTCCTATTTCACATTTACCATCATACACTTTGGCCTTCGTTTACACCCACGGTTTTTCATCCTGGAGCAAAGACGTGATACTTACACGGCTGTGTGTAGGAACTAGCTTATGAGCCGGTCTCAAACTTGACATAGGGTGGAGAAGATGAAAAGCAAAGAGACTCGGAAACAAATTGAAATCTGGGGAACCCGGACGTCTCCCGTGTCCGTCTCCTCTCCACGCAGAGCCCGGATGCCTGGCGGACCTTGGCTTCCCTCACTCAGACGCCGACATGAGCAATTAGGGTTCCACAGGACTCATCTGTTTCCACTTGCCTTTCTCGGGGTAAACAACCTCACCTCAGGTGTTGCTGCTTTCCCCTGTAGGTGTTAGCGCATTAGCAAGCCCTCTGCTGTCAGCCGGCTCAGAGGAGGTTAATTAGGCCTCATTTTTCCCATCTGATCTCCACAAAGCTTTAATAGTCTCACTGCCGAAAATGACAATTATATGCAGTGCTGGGTATATTAGTTAACCTAATTTGATTATTCTACAATGTATGGATATATCATAGCATCACATTGTATCCAATGCGCGTGTAACAGTGTTACTTGTGAATTTAAAGTCAAGTAAAATACTGATGTAATGATTAAATTATAAACCATCCTCCCTCCTTTGAGATGCCTCTAGCACAGGCAGTTTGCGAGCGAAAAGCCTGAGGCTGTTACCGCGGGGGACGAGACATCGCTACCGCGGTCAATGTGAAAGTTAAGCACATTAAAAGAACTGAAATATAGCTCCATTGAGCTCTCAAATTACTAGGAAGCACATCCTTTTTCATATTCAAATTTATAATTTAAAGCTCTATGAGCATAAGGAAGCTAATTCAATAAGAGTTTTAGACTCAAAATTGTTACTTAAATTTACTAATATTAAATTTCAAAGATCTTCATTTTAGTACATTATGCCACCTTCATAAAAAGTTAATGTTCAGTGCATAATAGCACTTTATTAAAATTTGTATGCCAAATCTATTTTCTTTCCTTTTAGATAAATCCTTATGAAAATAGCTTCAAATGATCAAATGTATTTATTCCCCGTGAAGTAAACAGAATGAACTGGAAATTCCTATTACATTTCAATAATGTTTGCAAAGGGATTCAACAACAGTATTGGACTAATAACATGGATTTACTTTCCTAAACTACATGCAGAATATTTCACCAAATGAGGAAAGACTCAGTGAAAGCCATGGAAGACATTATTTCTTCATTATTTATAAATCCATTTCAAAAGAAGTGAGATTTGAATGTTTTCTATTTCACACTATCTATCAGAAAGACAACAGGGAAAGTGTAGAGGTAAGTGATGAAGGGAAAGAAAAAATATGATGTAAAAAAAAACGTGTGTAGGTGGTGGGGGTTGTAGGGAGGGTAGGGGAATGGTAAAAAGGAGAATTAACTCATGTCATATACCGGTAAAAATTCTCAATTTTGAGTGTGATCGTGATGTGTATATAAAATGTACCAATAAAGAATTCAATTAGAAAAAGAAAAAATTGCAATTTGAGGACAGCAACTCGGACTGAAAGGTAAGTGAGAAAAAGAAAACAGTGTTAATCCAGGCTTCTAGAAGATAAATTATATGCCAGGCCCAAGGACAATTCAAAATCTGCCAGCCCAGCTTCCTGGGGACTCAGGCAATAGGCAAATGCAATTGCTAGAAAAACTGTTTCAATAAGCAGACAGAACTCCACGTGCATGTCAAGGATTAATGGTCACCCAAGATTCTGACACAGCTAAGAGGAAGAATGCAGAAGTCAGAAAAGTTGAAAGACTCATGAAGAGTCATTTTATATGGATATATAAATGCTATTTCCTTATGACACATGGGTACAGTTATCAAGCTTGGAAAACTATTTTTAAACAAATTTTATTTAAATGTTTAAAATTCATACTTTTAAAAATAAGTAATATTAGTGTCCTTGGTCATAAAAATTTAATACATTCGTGCTATTTTTAAATGTAAATTTTTAGTTTCTTTACAGTACTAGTACTCTCCAATTTTCATCTTGTTAAAACAATATCTTCTAATTATTTTTCGTTTTGTTTAAGTTGAAATAATTTTGTTTTGTTTTTAGAAGATGAAAGTTCCAATATTAAGAGATTCCTGCTACATCTAAAACAGCCTTTGGCTCAAAAGGTCCCCATGGTTTTATATAAAGATGATAGCACAAATATTGGAAAAGACAATGTATTGTTTATATGTAAAAATTATTTTAAATTTTCTTTAGATCTAAAATTGACAAGAGATAAACACCAACACACTATGAGACAGGGGAATTTGGAGAGTTTCTTATTTCCATTGTCTTTTATCATAACTGTTATATAAACTTTTAAAAGTACAAAATTATTGAAAAGAAATTGAATAAGATGAATATCTTTCATTTCACAATCTTTGTGAAGTAGAAGTGATTCTGCTGGACACATATTGGAAAAACTTCCAGCACACAAACACACACACTAATGAACTTATTGAATAAAAGTTCAGAGAAAGAGCAAAAGCATTTGCTGGCCCATTGAACTGCATCTCCAGCCCCCGTAATAATTATTTCTACTCTGTGTCTACTTAAGTCATTTTCAGTGAGTTTTGGTTGTTCCTCATCTGACTTTGAAACAAAAGATAATTGAGACAGTATTTAGTATGTTTATCCTAAGAACCATCTTGATTGCTATTGGTAATATAATTGAGTAGGGTTATGGGCTGAGGGCTTACACAATAAAATTGAATTGCACATAGCCAACAATTACAGTAAAGAAGTTACAGTCTACTTAATAGGCTTTGTAAAAGATGCATTTTCTAACGCAAAATTACTCAGGCCAGCATTGAGGGAATTGTGAATATAAAAATGGGAAATCACAGTGCAGTCCACAAAAAACAAGTGACTGTTCGAGCAGTGACTTCTCTTAAGTTTGTTATGATGTACTATTGTGTGAGGACAAACAATGTACCAAATGGAAAAACACATTATGTTAAATGTCACCAGCATGCATTAAACTTTTATGGTAAACTTCTACTAAACCAATTCAATCAGAGGAAATTTCACACATTTGCAACATGCTTAAGGCACAACTAGATGGCCCTCCTTAGGAAGAAAATAGTCACATTTTGGTGATCTTCAAATGAATAAAATTTAAAATGGCTCATACGTGAAAAATGGCTTCTATCAAATTATATTTATCACTGGCAAAATAAAATACAGCTTGCTTGATAGTATTTAGAAACTAAATAATAATATAAAATCATATAATGTTTCTGTGCTTAAATCTGGATTATTTTTCATTTTTAAGTCTTTGGTTATGATTGTTTTTAGTAGATCTTGGTGTGTGTGTGACCAACAGGATGGGTATAGGTTTGTTATTGATTTGGATATGATTTTGGTAAAATCTTCTTTCAGTTTTTGTTTATTTGGTGAGAACATAAACTAGTTGTTTTCTCATTACAAGGAAAAAATAACTGAACCCACAGCATAAAAGAGGAACAGAGGGCTGGAGATTTAGCTCGGTGGTTCTGGCGCCTGGCTAACAAGTGCAAAGTCCTGGTTCCAACCTTGGTAACCACATACAACAATACCGAGCATGGTAACTCACACCCACCGGCAATCAGTACCACATGCAACAATCCTGGGCATGGTGGCTCACGCCTGTAATCCCAGCACTTGAGACAGAGGAAGAAGGATTGCTGAGTTTGAGGCTTGCCTGGACTACATAGTGAGTTCAGGGCCAGCCTGTACTACAAAGCAAGACACTGTCTCATCAAAATCAAACAAAAAAACAATGAGGAACGGAAGTATTTGATTCATAGTTTCAAAGGATTTGGTCCAACCCAGGAAGTGGAGAGAGGAGGAGAGGAGGAGTTAGGAAAAAACTATGCTCTTCCAAGTGTCTCACTAAGCCCAACCTCTTGACTGTAAATTCAGCTAAGAACTCACCAGTGGATTAACTCACTCATGAGCAGAGCCCTCTCATGACCAGTCACCTTCTGGACATCTCGTCCTTGCGCATGTGAGACTTCTGGATGCCATTTTAGATCTAAACTATAACAGGAGGGATATGACTTTTCGATTTTTATAGCACTCTGCTGAAAAGGTCATTCTTTTCCATTGGAACGCTTTGGTTGTTTGTAAGATATTATTAGCTCCTATTTGTTTGGAATAATTTCTTGGTTTTCCATTTTGTTCAGCTGTTGGTCTCTCTGTCTTTCAGGACCAGTACCTTTTGAATACTGTGACTGCACTGATAACCTTATCAAAGGCTGGATGCTGGATGTCACTTTGCCTGACTGAACATTGTTCGAATCATATTTATTGTGCCTTTCTCTGTAAATTTTAAAATACATTAACATGCCTGTAAGATATTTTGCTGAAATTCTGAAGAAATTGCATTAACCCAACAGTTACCTATATTGAAGCTCTAGTCCATTAACACATCATTACATTTTCTTAATCTTCTTTATTTACTCATAATTTGGTAACATCTTGCTATATTTATATGCAGACTTTTGTTGACTCAGCTGTAAATGCTAATTAATTACAGTATTCACATATTTGTTGTTGTGATGTAGAGATGGATTGATTTTGTGTACAGTTGTCATATATTCTGAGATCCTACTAAAATCATAGGCTTGCTGAGGACAGTCTTTTCTGTATTACTTAGAGCTTTCTTTATACCATTATGTTCTCTGCAAATAGGAACATTTTTATTCATTCCTGTGTGGTTTACATGTCTTTTTTGTTTTGTTTGTTTCTTTTTTCCTTGTTTTACTATCCTGGCTAAAATTTCTGGAACTAAATTACAGTACTATACTAATGAGAACTGACATACTTACCTTCCTGGGCCCCACTCTAGAATAAAACATTCGGTCTTTTAACGATTACACATGAACTTGATGTTAAAGAAGTTGAGAAAAAATTTTTCTATTCCTGTTGTTCAGAGCTCTTTGTAATAAGTAGATATCTCCTTACAAAATATATTTTTACATTTATTTTATGTTGAAATGAATTTTTCTATGTAGCCTATTGGTACAGTGGATTGCATTCATTAAATTATAAATGGATTTGCTTTGGAGCTTCAGGGAACCCTATTTGGTCAGGATGTAAAAAGTTTACATAATCAGATTTGATTTCCCAATATTTTGAGGATTTTCCTATAAATTTAATGGAATATATGGGTTTGTAATTTTCCTCTTTCAAAATATCTTTATCTAATTTGAATAAGGTAATGTTGCCTTATAAAATTAATAAGATTCCCTTCTTCATCAAACTTTTTTGACAATGGTCATGTGAGGAAATTTCCACTAGGACTAACAGGATCTTCTGTGACTTCCACATAACATATTTTTCCTTCACAATTTATATTATTAATTGAAGGCATGATCCATAATAGCAAATTGCAAGACAGCCACGATATAAAAATATTGTCCTACAGTCTTGTGCTTTGAGTTGACATCACTTTCAGTTTTTGTATCGAATAAAACACTTACAGATTCTTATTAAAATAACTTGCCTTGATTATTATTATTATTATTATTTTGCTTTCAGTATATTAATAGAGATGCACAGCAGTTATTTTGTTCTATTTCAAATGCAATTTTCCTTAAAAGAAAAACATGACTGAATCTCAATGGTATATCATAGTTTCAATCATAGAGCAAATTCGATGATGTTATTTAACATAATTAACTCCATAGGTTATTAAGTGTAAGATACAATCAAGACAACAGATGGTACATATGTAATTATACTCTATTATATCTTTATCCAGGCAATCTAAATGCAGGTTTGAAACTAATAAAATAAATTAAAATTCTAGGAAATAAGAATACATGCCATTCTCCTCCTAGAAGGATTTTCTATGGAAACACACAGAATTGTGAACTTGAGTAAATCTCAATAGACCAATTAGTATGAAACCTGAGAAGGCAGCGAGCTGTTAACCTTGATGTTCCTATTAATAATAAGATTCATCACATTGCACTTCTGCACTCAAAACCTTTTCATAGTTTCCCACTCCACCTGTATAGGTAAAAATTTATATAGTAGTCTTTAGAACCCAGCATTTCTATCCTCATGTGAACTCATGTGCTCCAGAACTGTCCTGTTGCAGACACACCGGCCACTTTGGCAACCCTGAAAACCTTCCTCGAACAATTGGGTATTTGCACTCGTTACCTCTTCTGTTTGGAAGGTTCTTCCCCATGGTAACACCAGGTTTTACTTATTCTGTTGTTAGTATTTTATTTTCTTACTGAAGTTTTTATCATTACCCTATTGTAAGTGTGCCATAACCTATCATATTTTCTCCATTACTGACTCTTTTCCAATAGTATGTATGTATGTATTTATGTATTTATTCTTGGGACAGAGTCTCACTTTGTAGTTCAGGCTGGCCTTGAATTCACTATGTAGCTCAGGCAATCCTGAACTCTGCAATCCTCCTGCCTCTGCCTCCTGAGTGTGCTGGGATTAAAGGCGTGAGCCAACACACCCTGCACTGTTGTATGTGGTACTGATTGCTGGTAGATGTGAGTCACCGTGCCTGGTATTGTTGTGTGTGGTTACTGGGGATCGAACCAGGGACCTTGCACATGTGAGGCAGGTGCCGGAATCACTGAGCTACATCTCCTCCCTGGCTCTTCTCTTTAGATTTCTCAAAATACAGTATTTGAAATTTCTGTTCATCTTATTTACTGATTGAATTTTATGATTAATTCCATGAGGGCAAATATTTTCAACTGTTGTGTTAAATTTGGTATTAGGAGGATAAAAATTTTTCCTGAGGTGTAGTAGTTTTTAACATCTGTTTATTAGATAAATTAATTAACTAGATAATTTTTTAATAGGAATGGCACATCTGATATAAAATGCTTATGTTCAAATCTTCATTCCTCTAGTTTTGTAGCTGGGTGTTACAGGTGAACTTACTTAACTACTCTAAGGTTTAATTTATTCACCTAGAAAATTATAATAGTAATAGCATTTGTTTATTACATAGGGTTGTTAAGAAGATCACAGGAAATAATATAGGTTAAATGTTTTTCACAAATGCTGGCACTTAGAAAATACTAAAATATCAGCTATTATATAATCATTTTTGATTGATATATGACTATAAATTACTAGAGTTATCATTAAACATGTTTCACTAAATTATCAATATTAATTGGTTTTGAGGGCTCTAAGTGCTAAAATGCCTATTTTATATTCCATGTCACTTATTTAGAGAAACATTATATTATAACATCTGTTTTTATCTGTATCCTCTAAAACATGTATCTGTCTACCGGTTTTCTTCTTTTCCTTAGAAACATTTTTCTTTCAATTCTACTCATTACTTCTTATGAAGAATTGATGGCACATATTAATTTTTACATCTTCTATGGCCTCTGATTAGATTGATGGATGACTCCCTCAACTGCCCTAAAGGCCCAACTGCAACTTCTGAAGATTTGTTCCTCAGGGGTCTCCTTCTCAACTTCCCAGGGGGCCGGCTTCTCATTTACTCCACAGCTGTGCAGAGGGCCTTCTGTTGAGAATGCAGCAGACTCACAGTTACCAAAAGCAAAGATACACTCAAGGAAATTTCAAAGGCCTCAGAGATTCACTTTCTATTTTCCCCTCAAGAAATTCATGGTGTTTCACTTTAATCTGCATAGGAATTCTTTTACTACCTCCTTGTTATGATTGAAATAATTTGTTTTATTTCAATAGTATGAAAAGGAATGAGAAAATAACTCTGTAAATGGCTTGTTTTTTTCTATTTATAGTGACAATATAAATTTCATCACTGTAAATTTTGTGGCAAAAACTAAGAAGACATATTTTAAAAATTGGAATGGACAACAGTGTACATGAGGGAAACAATGAACATCCATGTCTATTTTAGACTTTACATAACTTTAATTCTGTGAATTTTCCTTGACTGCATATAAACACATACTGATAAATATGTCTATGTGTTTATGTGTGTGTGTGTGTGTGTATATATAGTGTGGTATCTTGGCTCATAAAATTAATTAATTCCATGATTTTGGTGGTGTTCCTCAGTATCACTATTTATATGCATACATACATCCATACACATCATATCTCACTTTCCAAATTTTAAAATTTACATATATTTATATACAAATAGAAACAAGAGGTGTGAAGGCATACACAGAGCAACGTTGTAATTTTATACTGCAGAATTTTTATACCATTTTACTGCCTCAAAAAACTATGTAAAATGATCTTACTCATTTCACATTTATGAGTTGATTTTTCACACTCTTTCTTCTTCTGTTGGTCCTCTCTTTCTCATTTTCCTTTCTAAGCCCTCTCCATTTTTCTGTTTGTTTCTTATTTTTAACCCAAAAGTGAGGAAAACATGATCTCATGACATCAGTATAACAGTACCTGTTTATGAACGCTTCTGTTTGTAAACAATTCAGTTTTCAAACAATACCGTTTGGCAAAACTTTGCTCCCATTTTCAAACTCTACATCATGACCATGGCTATGACTTTTACACAAACACAAATGCAGCCATCTTCATCCAAATTGTGAAATAAATTAAATTCGTAAACTAAGGCAACATTGTATATGTCATCAGACTTGCACGAAGTTTATATATTGTGAAAGGCAAATTTCTACCAATTTTCTTATTTTGCATCAGTTAAAAGTCTTATATGGTTGCTCTGCAATTGTTATAAATGGTATTATGGACGAAATTATGCCACATTCAAATTTAAGAATTGAAGATTTGTACTTCATGGAATGTGATTGCACTAGTGCCTTGAATATATAGAGGTAATTATGTTAAAATTGCTTATCAGAATAGGCTCTAATTCAATACAGTGCTTATTTTCATAAAGAGATTAAAAAACAGGCAGAGGATGAAAAATCGTATGAAGACACAGAGAAGGAAGCAGTTTCAAAGACAAAGATAATGCCCTTGGAAAAAGCCATCCCTCCTGACGTACTGATCAGAGATGCCTGGCCTTCCCACCTGTGGATAAATTAATTTTGACCTGTGAAATCACCCTGTCTGTGGCATGGTACTGTTAGGGCTTTGTCTCCATGTCCCCCTCAAAGCCTCATGCAGTCATAGGTGGGGCTTTTTTCAGATGTGCCTGGATCTAGAGCTTGTGATGCTGGGATTGATTCATGGTGCAATGTTAGGATCAGGGCTCTAAGAGTGTGAATGTGCTTTGCCCTGAGTAGGCTAGACAGGGCAGAAGGAATAGGAACAACGTGGTCACCCCTCCCGTGCTTTGCTACCTGTGCCGGCCATGGACTGCTTCTCCTCTTCAGTGTAGGACTGCCATCAGACGGACTTGGAGCCAGCTGACTGTGGACCGAAACTCAATAAACGGAGCCGATGAAACCTTCCCTCCCTTAGCTTTGGGTGTAAACTTTCCCTCCCTTAGCTTCAGCAAGGAAAGAATAACTAAGACAGCATTTGGTTTTTATGAAATCCCCCAAATTAGTCTAGTAACCACTTATGTCCACAATAAATGTAGGAACATATTTTCTACTTCTATGTTTGATTTTATAAACACATTTTAAAAGTTTATATAATAGAAAAGCATAAAGCATTAATTATATGATAAATGGTATATATTTAAAATATAACTTATTTTTCTCAAAATTAGTACACCTATGTAATCAATTTTCAGTGAGGATTAAGATCATAATTAGAACTTCAAAAGAAAAACCTATACTTTTCCCTTCTCAGTCCTTATCTACTTCCAACTGCAGAAACATTTTCTCTCTAGTAACTAGCTCTACCTTAAGTAGCTCTATATAAATCCTATGTACATGCTCACTTCTGTAGATCCTGCAAGGCAGTTTTTTTGTCTCTTTTTATTAGTACGTATTTTCATTATGTAATGTCAGCATTTCTGTATGTAGCTGATATATATTTTAATTTCCTTTTTTATTTTCTTTCCTTCCTCTCTAGTCTCTTCCATCTCTTGATTCCTTTTCTCTTGAGAAAGATATATTGCTCTACTTTCTACCATCTCGTATTTATTTTCCTTTTATTTATACTTTGTGTTTCTCATATAAAGCAACTGTATAATATTCTCTCTCTCTCTCTCTCTCTCTCTCTCTCTCTCTCTCTTTCAGATTTTTTTTTTTTTTGAGACAGAGTCTCACTTTGTAGTTCAGGCTGGCCCTGAGCTCGCTATGTAGCCCAGGCAAGCCTCAACTCAGCAATCCTCCTGTCTCTGCCTCCCGAGTGCTGGGATGACAGACGTGAGCCACCACGCCCGGCACTACTTTCAGATTTTTTAAGACAGGGTTTCACTTTGCAGTTCAGAGTAGCCCTGAACTCACACCATGTCGCCCGAGCTAGCCTCGAGTTCTCTCAGCAATCCTCCTACCTCTGCCTCCCGAGTGCTGGGCATTGGGATATGTGGTCCAAGGGTTCGAACTTGGAACCTTGCACGTGCCAGGCAGACACCAGAACCACCGAGCTGAATCCCCAGCCCTTAAGTTCATCGTTCTTTACAGTAGAGTACTACTTCATTGTCTTTGACTGATTGGTTTAATTGACTGATTGTGGTAGGGAGACTGAGCCTAGGGCCTCACACCAGGAATGCTCTACCATTGAGTACATGCCCAGTTTACTTGCTTCATTCCTTGTCCTCTATTCTGAGGCAGAATCTTGCCAGTTTACCTAGGCTGGGCTTTGCCCTTCAGGCCTCCTGCCCCAGCTCCTCCAGCACCTAGATCACAGGCATGACCATCATGCCTAGCATGACTCCTTTGTAAATAACAAATATGCACTATTTCCTGGCTATGTGTGCATATTTCACCTCTGTTTAGTCATTAAATATTAATGAACACAATCATTCAATGAAACCCTATTTATCATATTTTTTATGGTTACTGACCTTTACATCTACCTTAGGAAACATTTTGCATACAACAGTTTTAGGAAATTGTTGTCCTATATTATCTTCTGGAAATTTTTTTTTATTATTGATGATATATAAGTCTTTAGAATTTTAACTGTGTGAATTATGGGTGCAGATTCATTTTTAATATTTTTAGTTCATATAGTATTTCTTCACATCACATTTAGGTATTATCTGTCATAAGTCAAGTCTGCAATCATGTAATTCTTTTTATGAGTTTTATATTCCCTACCATTTAGGTGTTCACTTCTGCAAACAAATGTGAGCATTTTCTCTCATTTTCTGACTCTCTGAAAATACTTTTTCTCCTCATTCTTAAGCATGTTATTAAGATTTATTTTCTCCCAGAGCTCAAAAAATACCATACCATTGACTTTTGACCTTCTTTCTTCATTTTGAGAAGCCAACAATAAATATATAATTTTTCACTTGAAGGCAATGATTGAGAATTATTCACTTAACTGAAATTTTTTATTCTCATCATAGAAACTTCTAAGAGGGAAACAGAGAAGCACTGCATATAGCATTAATATAAAATAGATGTAGTCTGGTATAACATTGGGAATCTATCACATGAAGGTACTAGTACCATAAAGCTTTCATCTAGGTTTTCTTTGTTTTTCGCATGACTAAGTTATACATTCATACAATGTGTAATGATGAAATAAAGCGTTTCCATTTCTTTATCTTTTCTTTGAGTTTTTAGAGTCTCTCCACTAGCATTCAGAAAATATACATCACTGTAAAGTATAGCTATCCTGTTGTGTTGTACAAGACCATAGCTTATTCCTCCTATCAAACCTCACTGAGCACCAGTAATACAACTTCCTCTTTTGCCCCCCGCCATGGGTTCTGTAATAATCACCACCAGAAACAAGCAATATGTGTTTTCAGGATATTTTCCAATTACTTCTCAACTCTAGTTTATACTTTGTTTTCGATGAGAGTCTGGAATGTTGACAATTTTGTGCCCTGGATAGTTCATGAATTCAGACATGTTTTATCTGTGAAATCATAAGAATTCTCAAAGCTCTGTTCACTGAGGCTTTCTGCATTTATTTTTATCCTTTAACCTACCAGGATTTTTATGTTGCAAATGACTCGATGTGAAAAGTAATGCAGTATTTGAGCCACACTTCTCTGTGTTTATATATTATAGGGATCCTGAGTCCTGGAGGCATGGTAACCTTGCCAACTTGAAAAATCTAAACTGGTTATAAGCACAGTAATTTTTTCACTTCTGTGTTTGAGGTCTCAAATTTTTATTATTTCTCTTAATTCATTTTCCTCATATAAAGGGTAGTTATTTTTGTTAAGTGGCAAATGTTTTCTTAAAAAAAATCAGAAGGCCCCATCAAATAAGGCTACCAGAAGCATGCTAAATGCTTGCTCTCCACAATTTCCTCCTCAACTTGTATTTAAATGTCACATATATATTTGAATGGGTAAGTAGGAAAGTGGCTTAAAATGTTGACCATACAATAGAGCTTTTTTTTTTTAATAATACAATCCTGATCTATAAATGTCCTAACTGCACTGGTAACTGATGCAATTTAATGTGTCTTTTAATTTAATAACTATTACTGGTTATAAATCTAAAATAATGTATTACTTTAGTAATTCTAAAAGTAACATATTAAAAAATTTTAAACATGTAAACAAGTTACTTAATTCTTACTATCTATACAAATTTCAAAACTTTTGCCAGGGTTTAAGAGTGTGACTTTTAGATTTGACTGATGTTTTTCCTAGGGAATTCACTTTTAGAAATCTGTTTTAAGAATGTTCTAACCTTATCAGGAAAAGATTACAAGTCTTTTATCCAATATTTGTTTACTGGATTTCTCTCATTGATGTATAGGTTATTTGTTTTCAAGGTACATTGATAAGTGTTCCAATTTGGAGAGAAAAGGTTAAATAGCTTCCTTCAGTTTGTGGGTTTTTTACTGTTATACTCATAGGTCAGTTGTCTTTCTAGGAATCAATACCTTTGTGAAGTTTTTGTTTGGTTGGATCTTTGCTTCTTTTGCTGAACTAGTTTTCTGTGTAGAGTAGTTGCACAAAAAATCCTGTCTAGGATAAGAGTTAAAAACTTGTATAGCTGAAAAAAAAATTGCAACTGTTCTAACTCATGACTGACAGCTTAAGTAGGAAACAATTTTCAAGATTCAAATCCATTTTTTGTTCAAGAACTTAAAATGTTAATTTTATTTCTCTTCATATAAAAGTGAACTGCTCATTCTTTTCTTCTCTGATCTTAAAATCTTTTCTGTGGTTCATTAATTTTATCATGATAAATGTGACTACAGAGCTAAAGTTTAAAATCTGAAGACTCCCCAGCTTTGTTCACATTC
The DNA here is from genome assembly GCA_004025085.1 of Thryonomys swinderianus. NCBI lineage: Eukaryota > Metazoa > Chordata > Mammalia > Rodentia > Thryonomyidae > Thryonomys > Thryonomys swinderianus. The sequence goes on along the minus strand of PVIC010013768.1, from coordinate 9,108 downwards.
TTAGGTTAGGAGTGTGACTTTTATTTAGTTATATTATTAGAACTACGGTCCTTCAGGTGATATACCCCCTTTGTCAGCTGTAACCCTCAAGTAGTTTTTCCTGTTAGTCTGTCCACATTCCAACTACACCAGTTAGGAGTGGTCGAAATTCCTCTATTCAATACTGAGCCAAAAGGATTCCACTTTTCCTACTACTAGAGAAGAAGTGTAGTATTTACTGGCAGATTCACCACAGGCCTAGTACAAAGAAAATGAACAACCGTACTTCCAGCAATTATAAATCAAATCATGTGCATTTAGAGAAAAACAAAGTAAACAAAACCCAAGAGTCCACTCTTAGTTGTTACTGGACCTTGAAAACAAAGCTCATTTAAAAGAGTAATAGCTCATCATAAATCATAACCCATCACTCAAACTCTAACATGTTTTAATGAATAAAGCAAGCAAAGATCTCTAAAAGCTAGTAATAGGTAAGGATTCCACACCTTTGTGAAGGAGCAATGCGGACACCGGCGAGGGTTATAAATTAAACGCTTCTATAGTTGCGATTTAGATCTCAAATGTGCTCCCTAAATCCCACATGTTGGGAAGGCGGCGGACCACAGGGGTGCTGGTCTCCCTGGACTCCGGCCACTGACGAGCTCCCAGCGGCTGAGTGCTGGAAGGAGGCCTGGGCGGGCTGGGAAGGCACTGAGGCCGTGGCCTCGGAGGGCGCGCTCTCCTCCGCCTCGGCTTCCGGGCTTCAGCGGGCTCAACAGCTCAGCTTCCAGGATGCCCACCGTTTGATTCTGCGGGGAGCCTGCTCAGTTTGTACCAGACCTACCACACACACACACACACACACACACACACACACACACACACACACACACACACACACACAAGCTGGGAGCCAGATAAACGTATTATTTAAACTGTGCGTTTCTGATATTACGACCTAGTGATTAGAAAGTGCTGTCAGTTTATGTACTCGATCATTATTCACAAAAAATTGTATAAAATATAAATAGGGTAATCAGAATATTAAAAAACATTAAAGTAAAATACACTTGTGATAAACAATGGAGACTGATTTTTAAGGAGGTAGATTGTCGTGAGAAATAAAAATCTATGTAATAATTTTTCTGAATCAAAGAATGTCACAATCATAATTTCCTAAGACATCTCTTTATGTTGATAAAATTTAAGAAGACAAAGATACAGTTCAGAGATATTTTCTCTTTATATATTTAAACTCTAGGATAAATACTATTTATCAAGACAGAGAGAACAATCTCTAATTAAGAATATTAAATAAACTGGGTGTGGTGGCTCATGCCTGTAATCCCAGCACTCGGGAGGCAGAGGCAGGAGGATTGCTGAGTTCGAGGCTTGCCTGGGTTATATAGTGAGCTCAGGGCCAGCCTGAACTGCTAAGCAAGACCCTGTCTCAAAAAAAAAAAATATATATATATATATATATATTAAATAAGAATTAACATTAAAACATATATGGGAAAGGGAAAAAGAATAGAATTTGAATATGCAGATTAAAATTACACCATGTTAGTACAGTTTTCAGGTTGCTAGTGGAAAGTAGGTAAACAAAAAGTACTGTATTGAGAAGTACATATGTTTGGAGCATACTTGGTGTATGCTAGGAAATATGAAGAATCTCAGTGTGTGTGTGGGTGTGGACACTAGTCTGAAAGTAGAGTGAGATGAGATCCTGCATTTACACAACACAAACTATTTCAAGGTCTTTAAGCCATACTCATAATCAAGGTTGTTTTGGGGGAATATCAGTGTTTTGGCTTTGTTGGTTCAGTAGCCAATAAGGTAGAGTCTGACTTTCAACTTTTATTTGTGTTTATCACAATTTCTCTGTACCAGGCTGTATATCATTTGCCAAAAACTTTGGAAAGGTCCTGTTAGGTTTTTTTTTTTTTTGAGACAGGGTCTCGCTTTGTAGTTCAGGCTGGCTCTGAGCTCACTATGTTGCCTAGGCAAGCTTCAAACTCAGCAATCCTCCTGTCTCTGCCTCCTGAGTGCTGGGATTACAGGCGTGAGCCACCACGCCCGGCACCGTGGTATGTGGTATTGATTGTTGGCGGGCATGAGTCTCTAGGCCCAGCATTGTATGTGGTTACCGGGGATCAAACTCAGGACCTTGCGCTTGCGAGGCAGGTGCCGGAACCACCGAGCTAACCCTCCGGCCCTGTCCTGTTAGTTTTAACATTGAATGTGACTAATATTGTAGGTGAGTGAGCACGGAAGCTTCAAATAATGGAAAGCAATGTAGGTGGACAAAAATATTTTCCTTGGAGTCAGTTGGGAAGATTTCAAGCTAGTTAACCTGTATTTGTATAAATAAAAATTGTGCGAAATCACTGATATCTTTGATTACCAATGCCTTAATTATTTTTTTATTTCTAGCGTTGATTTAACCTCCCATTCACATTCATACAGAAGACTACTTCAAACTGAAGGATATTTAGATATAAAGGAACCAAACATAAATCTATAACAAATATTATGTTATGCATTTAAAAATGATAAGAAAGATGTCACTCATAGTCATTGTCACATTGGACAATATACAGCATACAGTGCTTATATGGCATAGCCTAGGCCCCCAAAGGCTACATGCCATTGCACTTACATAACCTTCTATACTTACATAACCTTATATAAGTACACACTGTTTATTTTTAGTAAGTCTCCTGATCCTGATGGTACATTTCTCAGACGTTATCACTAGTATTCATTAGACAGATCTCTGCAATCTCAGTCTGAATTGTTGTTATGATGGGATTATAAAGGTTGAACTGAACGAAAGAATTATTAGGAAAATGTTTAGGATTTAAAGATATACATATATAGATACATATATGTACACATACAGGATTATGAAGGCAAATAAGCTAGACGGAAACCTGAGCTGCAAAGGTGGAGCCGGTGGATTTATAAACCTCAGTATTTATTTAATTTAAGCAAACGCGTATTAGCGTCACTGTATGCGCATTTCAATAGTAGTTGTACTGCTTTAAGACTGTTTCTGTGGTTTTTCCACTGTAAAACTCAAAAAAAAAAAAAAAGGGAGATTTGTGTTCATCTACACCCAAACATGGCGTGAAGGTAAAGACACTCTGCCCCAGGACGGGGTGGGGTTGAGTCCTGCGGTGCGCGCGGCCTGGGCCTGGTTGTGCCAGGGCGCAGCTCGGGCGAGCGCAGCAGAGCTGCGGGGCACGTCCAGCGAGGCGCATACGGAAGGTCTGGAATAGAACACTGAAGACTGTGTTAGTGTTTTATACCTCATTAATATTCAATCATAATGAGTGAGTTCCTCACCTAGGTGCTATTAGCCAGATTTCATATTAGTAGAAAATATTAGTCGCTGATTTCTACGTGTTTTTTATTATTAGTTTGCAACTAGTAAAACTATTTTGGATGGCTAGAAAATCTGGTTTCACAAAGTTCAGCTTATTTTGCCTCAACTATTATTCAGACTTAAGCCTATAATATGTAAAGGAAAACCGATGAAAGGACCAGAGGTTGATGACAAATGATTTAAAAACATACTGTTTCATACTCTTAATTTAGATATGCATGCATTTGTATAGTTCTGTGAATTTAAAATTAATTAAGGAAAGAGAAAATACAGAATTCATATATTTTTGTCATTGACATCAAACAAATGTAAAAATGTTATCAAAAATAAAAGAACAGCGGGCGTGGTGGCTCATGCCTGTCATCCCAGCACTCGGGAGGCAGAGGCAGGAGGATTGCTGAGTTCAAGGCTTGCCTGGGCTACATAGTGAGCTCAGAGCCAGCCTGAACTACAAAGCCAGACCCTGTCTCAAAAAGCAAAAAAGAAAAAGAAAAATAAATAAAAAAATAAAGGAATATACTGGTACAAATTTCCAACATTGAGTGTGATCATGATGGATATATACAATATATCAATAAAGATAAAAATGAATTTAAAAATAAATTAAAATAGAAATTAAAAATAATAATTTTAAGTTGATAAAAATTAAGAAATGAGGTATTCATAAATTTGTAGATTTTAAAATGAGGTATTCATAAATTTGTATGTAACTTTCATTTATTACCCTGATCCATCATAGGGAACCTTTATTTCAATAATTGCTTTTATGTGAACTGCATAGGCTAATAGTATTCACAGTTACATAAATCCTACTATCAAATATAAAAATATTATTTAAAAAATCTTTTCCTCAGTGCTGGGTGTGGTGGCTCACACCTGTAATCCCAGTGGCGCAGGAGAGTTAAGGGCCTAACTCCCCACCTGAAACACAAGTTCCTGTTCTCTAAAAATCGAAGAATGAATTTTAGGAACGACGGAGGTTTGAGTAGGAAAATTTTATTGAGCGAGAGAAAGCTTCTGCCTTAAGAGAGACAGAAGGGGGGCCCGGAAAGTGGGTAACCCCAGGATTGCTTTCTTTAGGGGGATTTTATGGAACAAAATCACGAGGTGGGGTGGGTTCAAAAGTGGGGGCCACCAATGAGATTTTAAAAAAGGTAGATAGGTTATAACAATCAAACAGGAATTTTGACTCTAACTCTTTTCCGGGGAGGTGGGTTAAGGTGTCAGCCCTCCACCCCAGGAGGTTGGAGCCTCCTTTAGAATATCTGATGGCTCCTTGTTTGGAATCTCAATGAGCTATTTCTTATATGGGTGGAGTAGCTTTTCTCTGGCAGCAGTAACCTCCAAGTTGTTTTTCTGGTTTTCTTTTAAGGGCCAGTCCTATCTATCTGTCTACATATGTCTAGCTGGCTTTTCTACCTATAATACCAGCACTCGAGCAGAGGCAGGAGGATTGCTGAGTTCGAGGCTTACCTGGGCTACATAGTGATCTTAGGGCCAGACTGAACTACAAAGCAAGACCCTGCCCCCCCCCCAAATCTTTCCCTCAAAGAATAAAATGGAATTTGACTTACCAAAGGAAAAATAAAAGAAAGAAAGGAATATGTGAAAGATCTGGGTATGATAAATTATTTGCATCAGAGGTATATTTAAGCCTTACAAAGTGTCACTGAAGACAGTCATATTTCTGCGAATATGTAAGGATGAATAAAGGAAAGGAGGTGTTGAGAAGTGTGAAGATACACTGCTGGACTGCATACATTTTGCTAAGGATTCATTACCAGAATTTTAATGAATATAAATTGGATACTGTACTATAAAATTTTAGGATATCTCCATAAATCTAGATTAACTCCATAAAATCAAACGTATGAAAATGGTTTTTGAAGTTCAGAAGAATTGCATATGCAAACCTGGAAAAATTTATCTTTAACTGGATGGAAATACTACCAATTCATGTGTTGAAGCTTATCCATTTTTTCGGCCTTTACTTAATTAAATTCATGTTCTATAAAAAATAAAGTCCTAGGGATATAACTGAGTGATAAAGTTCTTTTGTGTGTGATCTCAAATACCACACACATACACACACACACACACACACACACACACACACACAGAGGCACAAACACCCACACCCCAGAGCTCTTACTTGACATTTTCATCATTTTATAGTCGTTACCAAGAAAATACTGGCAGATAGTAAATGATCAATAAATATTTATTGGTATTTTTTGACTGAATGACAGATATGTGAATTACAATTTCTTTAGTAGTTTTACAGGACTAAAATAATGCCTACTCTCAGAATTCCAGGTGCCATTATTTCAGAATAATTTGTTCATGATTTTAGTATGTAGAATAGAATAACAAATCAGAATGTGCAAATTCTTCCTTCATTCTTTTTTGTGAACACATGCAAATATACACACAAAATTTCTCATTTACATATTTGAATTTATTATGCTATTGCCTGTGATTAAGCACATAAGAAATATTTACCTTATACTAAAATTAGACTTGAAAATTCCATTCTTTATGTGAAAAATGCACATTTGTAAAACAATGTTTTTATTATTTTAGTCAAAGGGTTTTAGTAGAAACATTTTATAATGCATAGTAAGCTGTGGATGAAAATGTGGCCTTAATCATGACAGAAGTGAAGGGTAGAAATGTTATACCAGATAGAGGCTTTAAATGTAAGCTGTAATGTCCATTCACTGGTTTATTGATTTACCTCGACTTGGAAGTACTTTGTCTCTGCCATCTCAAACATTTATGGGCACTGCACCATTCTTTGGTGACCTCTCAAATGATCAGATTCTTTAGATGTATGTTTCTGTACTTGTGATTCTGTAGAAAGCAGCTTATTATAGGTACTAGAACAGCAAAAACTTAGTCCATTTGGTATTTTAAATTAAAAAGTCATTTAAATTTTGTCATGTATAAAATAATGTCATTTATCATGTTATTATGGTATATCATGTACTATCCATGTCTATAAAATCTCTCATCATGTCTATTACACAGGAAAGGATTATTTTGAGTTACTTAACTACAATGCCTACTGTATTATCTACTATAATCCATTGTATTTGAGGTGAAATAATAAAAATTACAGTAATCTAGATTTGATCTGAATTTCTTTATACCAGGTTGTTGTTTTCTGCACCTCTGAAAGTGATGAATTCTCTTTTCACACTTGTTTATTTGATAGAACTGAGTACAATGAGATTTGTGTTTAATATTTTCCATTCTGTTTTAATATAACCCTATGATGAGGCGGGGACTAGGTGTGGTTGTGAATTTAAATGATTATGTGGTTTCTGAAATGAATGAAAACAAATAATATGGATAGAGCAGTCTTTTTAAATCACAAGTTTAAATTTTAGGGAAGATTTAATTTCACTTTAGAAGGGCAGTCTAATTGTTCCCATCTGCATGACTATTATTACCTCAAATGATTGTAATTTCCATTACTATATTTAAAGACGATAACTTCTCAGGAGGGTTTGGAAAGGATTTTCTGCAAATGTATTTTATGGACTGTGAAATAGTTTGTGGTTTTTGCAACATATGTAGCAAGTAAATAATGTTCCATTTGGTAGATGAACCAAAAAGCTCAGTGTGAAGAAAATAATAGGAAGTAAAACAAGATTTACATTTTGTTATTTTTTTGCTGTTGTTGTTTTGTTTTTGGTTTTTTTTTTTTTTTTTTTTTTTGAGACAGGGTCTCACTTTGTAGTTCAGGCTGACTCTGAGCTCACTATGTAGCCCAGGCAAGCCTCGAACTCAGCAATCTTCCTGTCTCTGCCTCCCAAGTGCTGGGATTACAGGCGTGAGCCACCACGCCTGGCTACATTTTGTTATTTTTAAAGAATTCTTAGTTTATTTTGATGCAATGTTTGTGTGTGTTTGAATGTGTAATTAATTATGCTTCCTTAGGACAAGAGACTTATTTTTGCATATATCTGAAACAGCAATTAAACAAAACAAATATAAGTATATAAAATAATACATGAGCATTTAAAATATAAAAGTTTGGGAAGTGATGAATAGTTTCATGGCATAAATTTTAGTCATAGTGGGCCGGAGGGTTAGCTCAGTGGTTCCAGTGCCTGCCTCGCAAGCGCAAGGTCTTGAGTTCAATCCCCGGTAACCACATACAATGCTGGGCATGGAGACTCATACCCACCAGCAATCGCTACGACATACCACAGTGCTGGGCCTGGTGGCTCATGCCTGTCATCCCAGCACTCAGGAGGCAGAGACAGGAGGATTGCTGAGTTCCAGGCTTGCCTGGGCTACATAGTGAGTTCAGGGCCAGCCTGAACTACAAAGCGAGACCCTGTCTCAGAAAAAAACAAAATAACATTTCATCATAGTCTCATAAGTCTATTCTTATCTCTAAGTGTCTCAAATTGTATATATAAAATATGTACAGTTTCACAATAATAAGTGAAATAAATAGGTCACAGATCTGTAAATACTTCATCTTTTCTCTGGCAAGAGAACCTATAGATATAAATGAGTTATAGACTATAGGACCGATTTTATGAAATAGGAGTATTCAAAAGAAAAGTGGTAGGGGTAAGTAATGAGAGGAAAGAATAAAATTTCAAAAGAAAAAGAAAGCACATGTATATAGGTGGTGGGAGGTTGTGGGGTGCGTGGGGATACTAGTGAAAATGAGAATTACCTCATGTCATATATTGGGACAAGTTTCCCATTGTTGAATGTGATTATGAGATGTATATAAAAGATGTAAATAAAGAATTCAATTTAAAAAAGTGCTTGTGATAACCTCTAGAAAAGAAACAATGTCCCAAAGTATATATTTTCCTAAAATGTATTTTAATATGGTGAAGTCATCCTCATGCTGACAAAGACTGTATTTATGGGAAGACTGCAATAAACATTTTCTCTCTAAGAAAAAAAGAAATATGTAGTTTTTCATCTGTCAGTCATACCAAAATAAATAGGTTTTTAGAAGAAAATTAGTAAATACTTAAATTATGATCATGTAAAATTAAAAAAACAAGAATCAGCAATTGTCACCATTTACAAAGTAAATATCTACATGTAAAAGAAGCAGAAATTTCTTTCTCTGATAAAAGAACCAGAGAATATAGCTCATGTACAATAAAGATAAAATAAAATTTTGATTTATGAGAGAAAAAATTTCAGTACATTTTAATAGATAATATAGAATCCAATTGTATTTTTTAAAATACAGAGGGAATGACACTGCCTATTGTGTATGAAAGTATTTCCTTTAGTAGCAGACTCTTGCCAGAGAAACTACCTAAAGAAAGAAAATTTCAGTTGAATTTATTTCATCCGTCATGAAATGACATTTTGCTTCCAGTTTCTATAACCCAAAAATGTTCTTTAATATCTGTACATTTTATTATCTAACTGGTGAGAAGATTTAAAAGTACTTCTAAAGAGCCACTATACTTCCAATAAATGTGATCTCTTCTAATGTGAGAAAAAAATATGCTAAAGTGTCAGGTGGTGTCTCCCCGTCTGCTCATACACATCGGCACAGCTGTGTGGCACAAGTTATGTTAATAAAATTCTTAAGCTAGGAAGCTTAAGACTAGGGCTTCAACTAGGAAGCCCGACTGTTCTGATACATTTTTATGAATGTTTAAAGTAAAAGTCTTAATTTATGTGCAATGAAAGAGAAGTTTTAAACAGTGATCAATGGACATGTTAGAGAAAATCATTAATAT